>WBNP01002239.1:461586-614897 GCA_013401095.1 Passerina amoena
CAAGTCACATGAACAGAGTTGGGTACATTGAAAGTCAAAACTAATTCTTGGTTTCTTTTTCAATGTGCATATCTCATTAGCCAAAGAGGACTGTTTAGAAGCAATTAATCAGTGAAATTTACATTGCATACTCTGCTTATGCTAATTTATAGCAAAACATAGATGCTATAATCCAGACAACAAAGGTTCCAGGCCAAAGAACAGATGAAGTATAAAGGAGAGTAAATGAAAACAAACAAAAGAATTTAGTCAGAGGTGAAAAAATTCAGTAGAGAAAAGTGTGAATTTAATTTCCCTAAAATTAAAAAGTATTTCTGAGAAGAATAAATTGGATAGATCTGAAGGAATGACAAGAATTTAGGAGTTTGCACAAAGCGAGGAACTAATAAAAAATCCTTTACAATTCTAACAGCTTGGATTTTGGTAGTTTCTCTACAGAATTCAACTGTCTTTTCTTTAGGTTTGTCAGCATGTTCATTTTCCATCCTTTTGGTTGAAAAATTTTTTCCAGGCAGTGAACATGAGGCAGAGGGATCAAAAGCTGGGTGCTTACCCTTGGCTTTGCTGACTGCCCCTTAGCACATCTCTTCACCTTTCTCACCTGCTTCCCGCCCTGCTTCTCCTGCCACAGCTGAAAGCTGTCTGTGAGACCAACAAATTCACAGCATCCAGCCCGGGTTTAGTCCATTCACATGGGGGTACATGGGAACAACTACAACACAAATAATAATGTCCCTTTCTCCCCAGCCAGCAGGGTCTTAGCATGTAAAAAACCACTGAGGATCTTCACCAGGATGACCATTCATCTCTTTTTTTTTCTTATTCCCAAATTAATCTAGCTGTATTTGTTTTCATTTTAAGGTAATAAACAGAACTGTTACTTCTGTAATGTTTCATGAATATGCAATACCAATAAATAAAACACATCCACTAAATGTTTTTTTTTGAGGGTGAGCTGTTTAAAAAAACAAAACAAACATAACTGCACTGGCTGTCCAGTTGCAGTAGGAAATGAAACTGCATCTATCATCAGCACAAAAGGAGACAAACCCTACCTACCACTGCATTCCCCTGAAAGCACGAGTCATAGACCTATTGAGAACAAAATATGGATGTCAGATGGTAGCCCCTCAGGCTGTCTGGCAACCTGCTTGCTGCTCAGAAAGGGGTAGCAGCTGCTTCATATAAGACTAATAAGGATGATAGAAAAGCCTATGCTGGCTTTCACAGATCCACACCTGAAGAAAATAGGCAAGGTATTTGAACCTCAGGAAAGAAGCAAATCCTAGTAAAAGGGCTTGGAAGAAAGTATTGGTGGGTAGTCATTGTTTATGGAGAATCAAGAAGGATTTAGTCCTCTGATTAATTTATCTCTTATTTTTTATTTAATTTAAAATCCTATAAAAAATAGAAATGTTTCATGCTGTTTTACACTGTCCTACATTATATTTGGGCTCTTTTACTGGGAATTTAAAATGAGTTAAGAGAATTCAGCTGCCCACTTTGATAATCCCACTCAGCTCAGTAGGCAGCTGGTGCTGGAATGCTGTGAAGAAGGGAGGGTCATATGCAGAAATCCACCAAGATACTGCAGGAACTTCAGTTTCAAAAAACTGTCACTTACTGGAGGCAAAAGGTCGGAAGATAGACCAAAAGTTCTGTGTTATTCTAGAATGGAGACCTCATGATTTTCTTTGAAGTATTGAAAACAAAAGGATTTTGGGTGTTTTTTTTCCTTTAACTGAAAAAAAAAAAAAAAGAGGGAGAAGAGGGGGCTTTCTTGAGCAGATACTTTCAGCCACTGGATCAGTCAGAAAAAGTGTCTATAGAAGTACAAGTGAGTAGGAGCAAAAGCAACCTGTGGCTGACAAATGGATTACTTTTAAAGAAAACTACAGTTGTGGGAACATAATTTGTGAAATCAGTTAACCTTTTAGAAATATTTTTAACTTCATTAAAACATATTTGAAAAAAATGTCTTGAAATTAGAAATTTAGTCTGAGATTAGAAATAAACAAAAGCAATCATTGGCTTTTCATTCTTTTTTTTTTTTTTAATATTCAAAATGCTTTTCATTATTATACTTTTTGTTTTCAAGCCTTCTCCTCTTAAAAAAAAAGTTTTATTCCCTCTCAAAAGCAATGTTTTGTTTAAGCTAGAGTGGCTTTTTACAAAAACCCTCTTAAATCACTGAGAAGCTAAAATAAATCTTGGCTTGCCTCAAAAGGTGCTTTTTTTTCCTTTTTTATTTTTTTTGTTATTTTCAGAACTTCCAGGAAAAAAAGAATCCTTTTATTCATACAGCTGTAGTGAGGCAGAGGGGGAGAAGCGGTTTGCTGATTAAAGGAAACATGCTGAAGTCTCTCTCAAGAGATGCTGCAGCCAATGCATTTCAAGGTCTATTATGCCATGGCTGTTTCCTTTGTCCTTCTAAAACAAAGGATTGTGTTCCCCTTACATATTTTTGCTCCCCCTGAACAAAAGACAGCTGATCCTAAACATGGGGAAGCAAGAACAGACCCTTGCAAACCAAGCACTGGCTGTCTTGGGCCAGGCCTGGCAGAAGCCTTCAGGTGGGTGCAAATAGAGATTCAGGTAGATACTCATGCTTGGAGGAAGTTTGTAATTTAGCAGGCTGAAATCAAATGAAGGAGTAGCAGATCATCATTAAAATGGTTGGACATTTCTCACTCCTTCAGAACCCCAGATGTAAACAGTACCTGGCACAACAATACTGCTCAGGTACTAGTCTGACACCCACAGAAACTCTTTCTTTGAAGAACATTATTTTCAAATTGAGGTCAGAGTCAAAATATACGATTCAATCTAGATTAAAAGATTCAACTTGTCATGTTCCTTTCCATGATTTTACTTGCTTTCTGTTGCTGGTGACAGGTCTCTCAGTAAAATTTAAATCTGCATAAAGAGTGGAATATCTAGAAATAAAAGTTTTAACCTTCAAGTAATCTCCTGCAGGCTCCCCCTCCCAACCTCTGGGGAGCTGAAACCTTTCCTTCAGCTTCCAGCCTGTAAGACAGACACAGTATTATATATAAAGTTCCTTCAATTTTTTTTTTTTTTTTTTTTTGCCCTTCTTCCCTATGTGGTATTGGATGTTGTTTGCAGCAGCCACTATTAGGGAACGTTTTAGACCACCTTCTCCAGAGGGTTCCTTAACTACCTCAAAAAATGTGACAGCAAATGCCTTGTTCAGGCCCAAATCAGGGCTTAAGCTCCTTGCAAATGTGTACATTTGAGAGTTTAAATAAAAGCAAGCCTCTTGACAGTTCACCCACAGCTGACAGAATCTGTAGAAATTGTTAAAATAATTTTCTAAATCAAGTTATAAAAATACATTCAATGAAACTGTGTCAAAATCTCATAAAAATAGGGGAGTGTCTTAAATGTCAGAAAGCATTTAAATGCTAATGAATGTCTGTTTCACATATAAATGAACAAGACAATTTAGGAAATAAAAATGATCTCCTTCCTCCATGGCCTATTGATTATGTGCCTGTAACACCTCAGTGAATAGGATACCACCCACTTCTTCGATCAGGCTTTTTACTCATTACAGATATTCTGAGATATCTTTCAAGCATCAACATTTTCAAATATGCAAGAGCTGTGATGGCTGAAGGGCAGCCTTGTTATCTATTCAGATAACGAACAGAGTGCCAAACGCAGCCATTATATTAAATCCTGGAAGAAATTCAGCATTGTCATCCAAGTGATATGATGTACATTTCTTTTATAAAAAGCTTTCAACACCTCTCTAAGTTAGTTAATGGAGGAGTGAAAAAAACTGAAAAATTATATCAATAGCACAAAAGAAAAAATATGTCATCCTTGATTTGAAATATCTGTAAAATGTTATTCACATTAATACTTGTCTTAGGAAAATTCATGTTTAAAGGTACCCTGGTTATCATACCTGAGTAGAGGGTCTTTTCCTTCCAATTCCCTGTCTGGGAAAACTGGGACACTGGGAAACTCTCCTGTAGGTTTTATGAAAGAAAATTCTCCTGAGGTTTTATGGAAGAAAGGATTATTCTTGAAGTTTGTTCCAAAGCCATTATTTAAAAGAACTCCACAAACACTAGAACCTCCAGTATCCAAAACACCATTTTTTCCCGAAAATGACTGTGCTTGGATATGCATATATTTCAATGATAAAGTCATTTTCTCAAGGCCAGTTTAGTGTGTACACGTCTTTCCTGTCCAAGCTTTGCTGGCTCTCATTCTACATGTGAGCTGGTTTGGAGGGACAAAACACAGCCCTACAGAGCCCTCCATCTCACCAACAGATTGCTTTTATTGGTAAAAATGGAAAACCCAGGGTCCAGTTCAACACTGAAGCATTACTCTCCTGCAGACTTTCACACCTGTCTTTCTCTGTGGTAAAGCATGCAGCACATGGAGCATTTTCTCAGCTACTGTTGAAAAATGTTCTTCTGCAAAGAGCTGGATGGGGATTGCTGTCAGACACCTCAATAATATTGACTGTGCTCCCCTTCTCTTTCAGAGATACTGGGCTCTCAAAGTTCTGTTCTGGGTTATCTGGGCTCTGAAGTTCCATTCTCTCATCTCCTGGAATAGTCAGCACTTCCCTCTCTTGCAAGGAGACAAACTGAAAATTATAAAATCAGACAGGTGAAACACACGAGTTCTAAGCATTTAGAACATTTAAATTTAGAACAACAGTTTAAAGATTTGGATTACAACTTATGTGTAGTCATATTATACCCAGAAATTTATTGATTCAGCTGTAACAATAATGTAAATGCACAGCTCACAGGCCATGACTAAAAAACTGAATGCATGTGGAATCCTTGCAAGTAGAAACACTAAAGTTGACTTTCTTTTTTTTTCTCATTTGAAGATTAAAAAGAAATTCAATCTTTTACTCCTCTAAAAAGAAATTCCTTCTGGTTACTGGCACATTTTCAAAAATACTTAAACTTCCAGCCCATGTAAAATTTATGCTATAGGAGACCTGAATTTCAAAAAATCAATAAATATCCAATTCTTAAAAATTACAGGTTCAGATAGGCCAAATATTGATAGGTATCTGCGTGGAACATATGTCTTCAGCCCTGATATGTAAATTAACACTTCTAATTTTTAAAATATTTTCTATTCAACATGGACAAAATTAATAGAGTTCCTTTTCCAAGCTTAATTTTACTTTGAAATAAAACAAAAGTTGAAACTTTATTTTTTCATGGTTTTATATGATTTTTTTTGTAAAGAAAATATTTTTTTTTTCAGTTGAGTGAAAGAAAAATCTGTTCCAATGTTTCTCAGCACAGCTGGTGGATCAAAGCTGAATTACCTAAACCATTTTGTGATTAAATGTGCATTTGACTGGTAGATTCTTTCTTCTCTAAACTTTTCCTGAAGACAAAACAGAGGCAGGTGTTTTGGCTGCTCAATTAGTCACAGAATCACAGAATAAGCTGAGTTGGAAGGGATCTACAAGGATCATCCTGTCCAGCTCCTGGGCCAGCACATCTCCATCCCCAAGAGCCCCACCCTGTGCCTGGGAGCATTGTCCAAATGCTTCTGCACTCTGTCAGGCTCGGTGCTCTGAGCACATTCCAGGGAGCCTGTTCTAGTGCCCAAACAACAACTGGTTGAAAAACCTTTTCCTGATATCCAGCCTAAACTTCTGGCCATTCCCTGCGGTGCTTGATTTGATTCTTTTATGGTTTGAGGGTACTGTTTTCAACAGAAAGGTATTAATGTATATATTCTGCTGTGGTCTTGTAAACAAAAGGCATCTTGTTTAAAGCTGGGTCAGTGAAGGAAAGTTCCCCATCAGGGATTATGCAGTTCTGATAACTGCTGCAGAGCAGTTCAAAACTCCCAAGTAATATCAGAAGGAACCAAAATTAGCAATACAAATCAAATCCTTCAGAAATGTGTGATCAGCCAAAACAACACCCCTGCTCCACAAGAAAGTTTGGAAGGGGGTGGCTTTCTATGGCTTTAATCTCTGATGTCTTGTTCCACTAAAGGCCAGGGTTTGTGGGATTTTTGTGAAAAAACAAAGCTTTCCTGTGTCACCCACAAGTGAATTAATTAATTCATTTTCTGTACAGCTAAAATCTTCATTTTTGGCACTCTATCCTGCAAAATAGACCAAATGCAGAACACAAAAACCCATAAAAGTCATCAATTATGAATTTCCAGCCAATAAAACCCACTGTGACTCTTCTATGAGACAGTTGTAATACAATTCCTAACATACCAGCATAACATAGAACATCATACACAGGAATTAGGGCAGCAGGTATCAGTGAGGAGTGAAGTTACTTTTCAGCATTAAGTATGTACATCTCCCTAGACGTCCTCCTCCATCTGCCTAGATGTCTTCCTCCTGTTACAGGTTCTGCAATCCATCAACTTGGATATCCTCAATATTATGCAAGTCCCATTTAAAAGTCAGAACTATAAAAGAAAACTTTTAGAAATGGAAACTTTTTGTCAAATAAAATTTTTTCAATATCCTTATTTCTGCCATTGTTCTATGCCAATTTAAAAGATTAATTCTTTAAAACTTAAACTTTTTTTTACCTACTTTTGCAAAAGAAGCCTGTATTTCTGAATATTAAAAAATACAAAGAAAACACCTTTTTATTTCTGAAGCCAAAACATCTGAATCTCAGCTATAATTAATACATGGAAGTGTATATAACACAAAAGATCATTACCACAAGATCTAAAGTGAGTGAACATATGGTGGTAAGCCAAATAGCACAGAAATAGTATGAATAACAACACCAAGTCATTAGGTAAACAGGGAGGAAAGGAAGGTAACATTGCATGAAATAACTGGTGACAGGATAGCATTTGTGAGCTGAGTTTATGGTTAATGATGTTTCTTTTCCATGGAGCAATTGAGGGTAACATATGATGCCAGTGATGTGGACATAATTTGGGTGCACTTTTCTAATTAAGTAAAATGCCCTTGAAAACAATGGCAGGAAGATCACAAAGTCAAATGCTGCTCTTTAGATTCAGACTGAAGAGTTCAGGAGAATCCAAGGCACAGAGAGGGTCCTCCCCATCACCCCAGCCCTGGATGCTTGTTGTATCCAAGCCCAGGGCCCACAGGGCTCATTAAAGCCTTGCTGTGCTCACCAGGACACCCAGGATCACAGAGCCACAGCAGTGTGCTGCAGACTGATATTCTAATTGACAGAGCTGCCCTGCCACACGTGCATTGCTCCAGGATTCTGGCATGTTGGATTTGGGCAGCTCAGGAGCTGGGCAATGCATTGCTGAAGTATAGGATGACATTACAGTGAAAGGATCCTGAAGCATTGGAATATATCAAACACTTTGGATAGTAACCCTCTCAAATTTTAATCTGGCACACGGTCAACTACGAGTGCCAGCTCTGAGAAGGAGGAGGGAAAGGACTGATATCAGTAGAAAGAGTGCTGCTTAGAATTGTTTCTTGAGAGATAGAAATAGCATGAAGCTGATGGGAGCAGCTCTAGGGAGAAATAACATTCCCTAGAGAAATCTAACAGAAATAGCCTGTACAGTAGTTTCACCCTGTCACAGAGTGAATGGTGGCAGTGCACAGAGGGTATTTCTATGCAGAAAATTACTGAGAAGCAGTAGGAGCAGGAGACATGTTACAAGATCAACATGACAAAGTGAGCAATTAGGCTTTCATGGAACTGAGGACAGAATTTTTCTGCACTCTGTCATCAGCTCTCAGGGCTAAGGCTGATGCTTGTGACCTTGCAGAGGCTGATCACAACAGGCCACGCTGGGTCGGGACCTATTGAGTTGCTTCCTTCAGTGGAGGTGATGGAGTTCATTCCAAATGTAGCTACTCCGAGGCATTAAACAAATAAAACATAGTATGCATTAAAATAACATTATTAAGGTTACAAAGGTTACAGAGTCAAGCATTCAAAAGCTGCTTCTGCAGCCTTAATTCAGTCCCCATTGTGTGTTTTCTCCATCTTCCCATGACTCTCCCTAATGCTTCTACACCAAAAATTTGCCTTCTAGTGAATTTTGTTCACTCTATCCCAACAGTGGGCAAGAGCTTGTAGAAAATATTACATGGAGAATATGGATGACTTTATATAAGAACTATCTGTTCACCATTTGTTTGATCTTCCTGGTTCAATATGTGGTCCCAGGATATATTTGCTGAACAATATGCAAACTGCTCAGACTTATTACCTACTTTTTTTACTCAGGCTATTGTAAGAGTACCATAGGTGTCTCAGAGAGGCACCCAAATTCAGAGAATATGCTCTCCATGGCAATAGAAAGACTAGCTCCAGCTACAGGGAGATAGAAGTAGGGACTTGCCATTTAGTTCTGAATCCAGAAAACCTCCTCAGTAAAGAGATACATAAACAGGGGTAAAAAACTGCCTTAACTTCAATTAAATCTGAAATCACTGAGAAGGTAAGTCTACTACCACTCAAATGGGCACTGGTACATTCTCTTCACAGTGAAGCTTTTTTTGGCCACAACTAGCACCAATATAAGTGTTGCCATATGTTTACTGCTATCAGAAACTCCATTATAAGCCAGTAAACAAGCTAGACATTACCATAGTTATAACTTAATTGCATCCTCTGGGAAGGGAGCTGTCATCAGGTCAGGTTTTCTGAAGTCACAGAATTAACAAATTTCTATCATTAAGCCTTTCTTAACACAACCAGTGTTTGAACAGAAAACCCACTGGCAAAAGCTGCAGATACTGGTGAAAGCAGCCATGAGCATTCACCTAATTCACATTTTTCCAACATGTGATTGAGTTCCTGACTGGGCTTTTTGTTGGAGGTTTTATACCACTTTCTCTGACATTCTTAGGTCAAATCTGTCTCTTATATACAAAAAAAAAGAATAAAATTCCAAGGTTGAACTGTGGCCAGCTGGACATTGCTGAATTCTTACCTCAGGCCTCATGGTATGTTTGGGAACAAGTCTGGTAGCTCTGGTAACCAAAATGGCCTTAAATTTTGTTTAGTCCATGAACTCAAATAAACAATAGCTGAGAATAACTTGTAGGCAGAAATATTTGGTCACAATAATTTTGTAATACAACAAAAAACCAAAACCACAGGAAAACCAAAAGCCAAAAGAGAAGACATGTTAATGGTTATAAATCAAAGCATCTTTGTCAAAAGATTTTACTAAATGAGTATCTACTTAAGCCATTTTTTCCCTTCTGATTTATGATATTGTGATATCATCCCTCTGGAAGAGCAGAGCTTGGAAACTTATGCCTTAGGACCTTGATTTAAAGGAGCTTTTGCCTCCTTCCAGTGTAACTCAAGGCTCCAGGAATTAGGCACCTATTTTTAGCACTATGAAAGCTGATAATTAACCTCAAGAAGTTCAACAAGGCCAAATGCAAGGTGATGCACGTGGGTGAGGGCAATTCCCAAGAGCAATACACACTGGGGGATGAGGGGATTGAGAACAGCCCTGGGGAGAAGGGCTTGGGCACTGGGGGATGGAGAGCTGGACATAAGCCAGCCATGTGCACTCACACACTTTCTGTAAATAACTCATTGTTTTGCATTCCTTTATGGAAGAAGAGAAAGTTGATAGACTGTTAGTTTGACCAGTGTCATTGGAGAGGTGGCACTGTCACCCTCCAATCCACTGTCATTCTTAGAAAACTATAAATGTTAGAGTCAGAAAATAAACTTCCCTTTTTCTTCACCTTGAGAACAGCAGTGTGAGCTTGTGTGCTGTCGTGTCCTGTAGAGAGAGATATCAGGACAGAATTATCTGCTATGAGGGCAGCAATCCTCTGTCACAGGTTTCCCAGAGAGGTGGTGGATGCCCCAACTCTGAAATTGTTTAAGGACAGATTGAATGGACCTTTGAGCAGCCTGACCAAGTGGGAGGTGCCCCTGCACATGGCAGGGATGTTGGACTAGATGATCTTTAAATGCCCCTCCCAACCCAAATTATTTTAGGATTATTAATAATAACTACATTGTTCAACATATCACATCTTTATCTCTGTAAATACAGCACTCTGTGGTCTTCTTAATGAGCTTTTTTCTCACATGTAACAACCTTTGTTTATTCTATCATACTTAGATACATCGACTATTTATTTCAGTTTTTGTTAGGATTTATTTTTTATGAGTGACCACTAACAGGGATATTGCAATAACATTGCTCCCTCCAAACCCTTCTTATCTGGGCCAGCCATGGTCTCTAGGACCTCAGTCCTGGCCCTCAGTTGCCATTGGGGTTAGGAACTCTGCCATTCAGAATTCCACAGGCTTCCAGCTCCAGGGACACTGGGGCTGAAAAAGTCCTGCCAAGGGGAGTTTGGCATTTGCATCAGCACTGCTCCCTCCCCCCAGTCTGGGCCACTCACAATGCTGGGACCTCAGTCTCAGCCTTCAAGTACCCTTAGGCTTGGGGTTCAGAGATCCACAAGGCTTACTGCTTTGAAACTTAAGAAAAAAAATAAGTCAAATACAATAAATTCCAAAACTGATGAATGTAATGGGATTTCCACTAAATAAAATGCCTTTTGCATGTGAGACAAAACATTTTCAGGATTATTTTATTGCGTCTATACAAATTCTACCCTATATTATTCTTTATTTTTCCTTTGGGAAACTGACTCAAGCTGTCAAAAAAAAAAAATCCAGAAGCAAAAAAGAGAAATTAAGTAGGAAAAAAGAGGAAGCAACAAGGAAAACCAAAACATTTAGACACTCACTTGCTTTCATGGCACTGAAGCTTTGTGAATTACAGATTAAATTTCTGCCCTTCTTGGATTACTTTCCTCCTTTGGCCTTGACTTTGGCAAAACCCACAAATTTCCCAAGTTCTCTTCCTGCCACGCTGTGATGGGTTTCTGCACCACCTCCAACCCCACCATCTGCAGCAGCAGGACAATGCACAGATGTCCCCCAATTCTTTTCATAGGTATCCTGCCCTGAACACTTAATATCACAAAGAAGTTCCAGCCTGAACAATAGCACACCTCTCATCTGGGAGAAAACCTGTCGCAACAGGTTTCGCAGTTTTTGATGGCAAACTGACGTCCCTCTGTATTTTTGTTGTTGATGGTAGTGGTCGGTTTTCTATTTTCTCTGCTCATTTTTTCTTCCTTTGGCTTCAGGATCTTGAGTTTATTGGGTGTGTTCCACCTGCAGAGGGCTAGATGTAGCTTCATTTCTTCCATAAATCGCCATGAAAGGTCATTTCAGAGAAAGAGCTGAGGGAATATTGGACTTGGGAAATTTACTGACAGGGAACCAATTAGATGTGATAAAACTGAAAAATGCCTTAGCTCGTTGATCAAACTAAGATTTTTTTTTTAATTGTTTCATTTAAGTGAAGATATTTAGTTAATTTTGTAGTTATATAAGTCTTGTGCAAAATCATTTGGATTTTATTTCAGCTCTTGTAGAAATAGAGCATGGAGTGAAGTATTGAAATTAAATGTTACACATATTCCAAAAGATACTCCTCCAATTTTTTTTTTCAGCAAAATGTTCAAAGCAGTTAGAAAAATTAATCCAATTGTGAGAACTGCTTGAGTACTGCCTGTGCATTTATTACCAGTGTTAACATTTTAGATTTAAAATCAAACTACTGTTTAGCTGGCTCAAATTTACTGCTTTATTTATGTGGAACATTTAGAAGGATTAGGACTAGATCCTACTTGAACAAAACCAGATACAAAAACCCTTTCTGAAGGAAAATACTAATGTCCTCATTGTTTTTCTGAGCAGAGACCTTGCTCTGACAAGGGCTGAGTTATTAACAATTTTCAACTCACAATGTGTTAACAGCAAGCATGCAGTTCCTCTCTGGCCATCTAATCCTTGTGAAACAAAGAGAAAAATCATCCTTATCTGGGTTTGCATAAATTCATATATTAGCTTTAAATAAAGATTGTATCTGATATCACTGAGTTTAGCATTTTGACTTCACTCTGAAAAACTTAACAGGTTATGGCTGATTTTTCAAGCAACTTTTGCTTACACAGTCCTGGAGCTCACCCAGTCTTAGAGTGCACCAAACAACTCTCTTGTCCCAAATAGCAGTAATGGTAATTTAACTATTTGAAAGTCAATTTTTTAAATGTTTTGCTAGAAGAAGTCAAGATAAAGGGGCTAAACAACTAATCTTAGAGACATTTTGTCCTGTCAGGAGCCAGTTTGAAGAGGTGGTTTACAATATCTCTCTTGTTTTTAAGCAAGTATCTGAAGTTAAAAAGAGAAAATAAGGGTTTAGTTGCTCTATGTTGGATCTAAGGGGGATGGAATTTTGGGTTTTGTAGGCTCAATATGGGCTGGCATACCTGAAGAAGAAAGTTTTGGAGCAGTTGGGTTTTTTTTTGTCAAATAAATTGAATGTTGAGTCACTGCTCTAATTAGATAATAGGATAAAAGAGAAAAAGAAATTCAAAACATCTATTGCTTGTATCAGTCCAGGAAGTTACATGCATTCTGCCTTCCTGCTCCAGTCTTTTGTTCGTAAATTTTAAGGCTGTTTTTATGATAATGACAGACAATCTTGCAATAGAGTCACTTTTTAAAGCATGAAAATGTGTTTCAACTGCTGTGGTGCAAAATTTGGCTAAAAAAGAAGAAAAGGGAAAAAAAGAAAATAATAATAAAATCAATTATATCAAGTTGCCTAAAAATATCATGCAGAAAAGGGAGAAAGGCATGTGAGGAAGCAGACAGAAACTCTAAAAGGGTGAACTAGCACAGTGAAAAAGAGCACAAACACAGAAACTGGAGGGTAGTCAGGGAACAGCAAATGCAAAATCTGAAACAGCAATGATGCTTAATTTCTACAGCCTGGAGAGGCTTAGCAAAGTAATCTGTTAGTGAAGAATGGTGAGGCTGATGTTAAGGGAAATGCAAAAATAAAAATTAAGTGAGAAACTGATCTGGGCAACGGGACACAGCTATTTCTGTTTCATGAGCTAGAAACAAATGTTCCCTTTCTGCCCTTATAGACTCTCACTGATCTGATGGTCTTGATTTTCCTCTTCACACATAACCATGGCTACTTTGTGCCTGTTTATCCTTGTACCAGCATTATTCATTAGCTAAAATGTGTCTTCTCTCTCTTCTGTCTGCTCTTACAATTTCAGAGGGTGAGCATACACCTTACCTGCCTCCAGCTTGTAAAAGCAAAGTACATTTAGTCCCAGGCACCCTGCTTAGCCCTTGTTCCAGTCTGAATTTATTTGTTTCACATGGTTGGCCAGAAGGGTATTCCATAATCAGGATGGGCTTTCACAGGCTATATGTGCATGGAGATGTAAGAAACAGGGTTCAAAATCACAGCTTTTCACACTCAGCCCAGAGTCAAGTGCTTTACAGGGTCACAGAATAATTTCAATTGGAAAAGACTTCTAAGATCATTGAGTCCCACTATCACTGTAGCACCACCATATTCACCACTAAACTGTGTCCCTGAGTGCCACATCTGCAATTTTTTGAACACTTCCAAGAATGGTAATTTCACCCCCTCCCTGACCATCCTTTCAGTGAAGAAAGTTTTCTAATATTCAATCTAAACCTTCCCTGAAGGAAACCACACAGAGGAACAGAAAACAATAAAAATATAAAAGCTATACAGGGGAACACAACCAGATTACAGGATCATATTTGGTTATCTTGTATCTACGTTATACTAATGAATCATAGTCATTGTGTAAACAACCAACATGAGCAGCAAGTAATTTTTCCTATCAGTCCCTAAAGTCATAATTTTCTTCTTACTCTGTTATTGCCATCATCATTCATCTTTTTCATCTTGCATGATGTTTGACCCTCCCCTATATTGGCAATTCCTTTGTGTCATCATTAAATTTTAACAGATCAACCACATACCATGAGCCAAGATTACTAATGGAAATTTTAGATGAAATAAGTCTCTAATCTACTTTTCAAGACAATTTTCTAATCAACAGTTTGCTTCAACACTTCACTTTTTCTCTTTTAAGTCTATTCCTTACTCATTTTAAAATTCTTGTGCTAATCCCTGACTTCTCTATTTAGCTAATAATTTTCCTTGTGGAATTGTATCAGATGCATTGTAAAAGTCTAAGTAGATTAGATGTATTTCATTTCCTTTGTCCAGAAAATCAAAGTAAAGTAGAATCTTAATCCAGTGCAATGAAGTAAGCCTTTGTAAATCCATGTTGTACTTTATCACTTTTTTTCTGTCTTAAATTACCTTCAAAATCTAGAATCCATAGAAATGAGGCCAGAAACACAAACAAAATAATTTTTAATCATATTTTTCCTTAACCTTATTGCATGATGCCTTTGCATCTCTCCTTTGTGAAAGCAGTGAAACTTCTGGTCCTTGTTTTAAATCAGTGATAGTTTTGGCAACTGTTGCTTTATTCTTCAACTTTTTGACCTCAGCAATGCTGCTTTTTCTGAGCATGTTTTGCTAACTTCTAGCATCTCATTTGGTACAGCAAAATTGAGAATAAATTAATTAATCATCTCTAGTTGGCAGGAAGCTCCAAACCACAGGATTATTTTCTGGATTATTTGCATCTTCATCTGTTTAGCTAGACACAAACAGAAGAAAACTTTGCTTTTGGAAAGCTGGACCCTTGGTGTACATAAGGCTGAGGCCATATTTATAGACCCATTCTCATCTCTGGATGAAGAGGTTCAAAGATATCTGGTGACCAGTTAAATACCTGGAATGATGGCCACTTCATTTCTTAGACACAACAATATGCTTACTATAATTATGAGAGAAACATACAATCTCCTGTTTCCTCTTGCAAACTCTTTGGTCTCATTTCTCCTCCCCAAACATCTGCAGAGGTTCACCTTCTTCCTACAAACCCTGTCTTCAAAACTTGACCTCTTTTAAATTATCCCCTTCTTCTTGCCACACCAAAAATTAATTCCTACTTTCCATTTACTTTTCCTTATTTATACTCTCAAAAATTCTTTCAGCTGCTAAGAAGCCACTTTGCTTCTACATCCAAACATGTTTCCTGTTGGACTGAAAAGCCTGAGGCAAGGCTGCTCTTCTCACCTGGCCACAAAGTAAGGGGTGCTGCTCTTTCTAGTGCAACAGATGAAGCAACAAACAAAAAAGAAGAAAGTACATATAATAAGAATAAGCACTCTTCATATCATTAAAAGTTAGAAAAAAGTCAGTCATGAGGAACTCTGATGAGGAATGAATTAAATGAGTTTGTATAACAAGCACAATAGGCTTGATCTCCCTCCTGCACAGAGGCAGTTTCACCTCTTGCTAAAGGTGTCAGTAAACCAGGCTCCCAAAACAGCAACTGTGCAACAAATCCAAAGAGGATGCTGAAAGGCACTGCCACAGAATCCAGTGAAATGCCAATTTATCCCACAGGTGAAAAGAAGACAATGATGCTTTCCTAAATCATGGATAGACCATAATCTTCACACCCACATTTTTCAGACAGAAGGTTCAATATAAGATATATTAAAGTATCATTTGTTGGTTTCATAAAGTAAACGTTTTGATATCACAAATTTACTGCTGATGGTTGCTTCCACAGATTTTTGGGCAACATGTGCCAGTTTTCACTCTGCAAAGTTATATTGTTCTGTAACCATCCTCTAGTACTCTGCTCCTCAATACTCATGCCATCTCCTATCTTGTTTTGATGTGTGAGCTGAAATATTAACCCTTAAAGCTGCTGTTCTGGAAGTAGCTTTCATTCAAATAAACTTACATCACACAATCACTTTACTTTCTCTTTGAAACACAAATTCCCTCTTACTCATTTAACAATAGAGTTATTTAAAAAAACAAGTTCAATTTTTTTTTTTTTTTTCTGTTAAGCAGATTTCACCAAATGAAACCATATTAGAAAATGAGATGAAACATGAAATGGATTGATGATATTTTAGGAACACAGAGTATTACAATAATGAGTTTTCATTTTTCACTATTACCATTATAGCCTTGGTATTTAGGGGTCACAGTTGAGTAACTGTAGATTGTATTGGAGTGAAACTAAAGCTTAGAATTTCTGGGTTGCCAAGAGTTTTACAAAACAAGCTATGGGAAGAATTTTTTAAAATTTATTTTTTACTGGTTGTACATATTCTTCTTCATTCCTTTTGGTTGCTTTGAAAAAAAAAACAGGTTGTTTTGTTTGTTTTTTTAAATACAAAATGTTCTTTGCAAAATTTCTACATTTCTGGGTATTTGGTAAGCATTTTGTTTGAAACATTGAAGATTTTTGCAGTTCAAAAGAGAAAAATAGCTACCAAACAGATGCACTAGCTATTTCAAAATAATCCCTCCTGCTACACCAACAGAAAACTGCACTGTTGATTGCCACTGCTTAATATTGTTTCCCACACATTTAGAAAGCCATGATTTTCAGAGTGAAATATCCAGGACAGTTCACTGAAATGAGGCTTGGCATCCAGATTGCCTGCCTGGCTGTAATCACCCTTCGAGTTATTGAGCTTGTAAATCACATATCAAAACATGGGAATACATCAATTAATGTTCTACTGGAAACAAATCAAGGACAATCCTACAGTGTGACATTCTGCCTGTTTTTATTTTCAATAGACACGGGGAAGGAGCTGAAATGTTTGGTCACAGCCTCTATTTACCCAAACTGTCTTATATACTATTGCATAATGCTATCACAATATTAATATGCAAATTGCCTCTCAAATAAAAGCCATGCTTTCCCTGTTGATTTTCAGCACAGCTTCTGTTACAAAGGAAAATACTTAGCACTTTTATTCCTTTTTCATCTTCAAAACTCCTTCAGTATATTTTAATTAATCCTTTTCCTTTCAATTTTCTGACCTTGCATTAGGTTTTCTGCCTCCTTTACCGTATTCCCAAGGTTATGCCCTCCACTTAATGTCTCCCATAGACTTCTCATATTTAAAAAAATATGAGAATATCCTCATCTCTTTTCATGCCTAAAAAACAGACCTCAGGAGAATGGCCAGAAGAAAGGCGTAGTCAAGGGCAAAGGAAGTTTCCAAAGTGAAAAAGAAACAGAGAAACTCCATTTCCAGGGATTAGTGATCCAAGCTGGCCCAGCTGCTGCTTTTCCTTAGCAGGCACCTCGGGCTGGTCTCAGGCAGTCTCTGGAGGGGTGGTGGGGACTCCCCTGCAGGACTCAGGGCAGGCTGGGCTCAGCTGGCCCCAAGGACACTGCCTGGGCAGCCAGGGCAGGGCAGCAGGGGAGGAAACAGCAGCAGCCCCTTACAGAGAGCAGCCTCTCCTCAAAGAGGATTTCTGCTGCAAAACGTTGAGGAGGAGGCAGAACATGCTCAGGTCCTATGAGGATTTCAAAACACTGGTTTGTGTTATAAAAGGAAAACTCTCAGATTTATCCTCTTAGACATTGAGATCATTCTCTTTTTTATTTCTCTATTTTAATTATTAATTAATTTATTATACCCTGAGTTATTTTTATTTACTGTGTGCTTTGTGTAGATGTTTTGATGACAATTTCAAAGCCTGGGCTACTAATGCACACCAGCTGAGGTGCTGTGTGCCCTTCTGGAGATCAGTCACAAACTGGGCATCACTCTGACCTGCTTAAACTGTAAACCCAGGATTTCAGCAGTGCATGGCACAAATGCTGATCTGTTCAAAAGCATTAAATTATATTTCACTCCCACAGGATAGATGGGTGCACATGGGACTTGGCAGTCAGCTCCCATAGAAAAGAAAAATTCTTGTAGTACTCCTGGAGTCAGTCATCTGCATTTCAAAATGGACAAAAGGTTTATTGTTCTCAAGGGAGGGAGAGCTGGACATTTAAAGTCATGTTTTCTATCATAGCTATTGATGGAAATAAGCTCAGATTGTTATAGTTTTCATATGATATTTTAAGAATTAGAATATGATAAATGCTACACTTTAAAAGGAAATATTTCTGTTATTTCAGTGTATCACCTTAAAATATCTAAATAAATCTTTTTTTTTTCTCCACCCCTGGTAGTTTCAAGAAACAATAACTTTTAATTTATCAGTAATTTTATTTATGAATCTTTATTTTCACTTTATTTTCTGATATGTGTAGAGTGTAAATATTAAACTATTCACATCTCCAGTTACCAGGACATTCTACCTGCTTTTAGAATACTTCTTAAGCAAAAGCATGTGTTGAATGAAGACAAAATTTAGAGATGACTTAAAGTTAACAGATACTTGGTGTGTTAGCTGATACACTACATACTTTGCTCTGTTCTTGTAAATATGCTGGGCAACGGATGTAAAATCTGTATTTCAAATGCAGGTTACACAGCCATGGTTAGTTTATAATTCATACAAGATATTAAATTTATTATTAAGTCTTCAGAGATGTATGTTTCAAGCCTTTTAGTCCTAGGCCAGCAGTAAATCTGTGATGTTGGACACAGACATAGATCTGTGTTTGCTTGCACTGGATGCACTCTCACTTCATTGGACTTTACAGATTGTGCCAAAAATCACAAACTTGAAAGGATCAGTGAGAGCAGATTGTTAACTTCAATAATTGATCATTTAGGTAGCTTGATATCTTCTGAAAGCATTCATGCTCTTCTGTGTCATTACTTTTTGCTTATCTTGCACTTCTTAGGGTTTGGATATTTATACATATATATATATATTTATATTTATATAGGTGTAGATAGTCAGATTGCCTTTGTCCTCCTTGCAGGGAGAAAAAACACAACAAACAAAACAACTAAACTTACTTCCCTTCACATGCTCTTAAAAAAAATCAGAGTTGCTATAGAAACAGCTATTAAACAGAGAGTAGCAGTAATTAATAACATCTGCAAGTGCAATATGAAGTCTACAACACAATTAATTCCAACATTTGGAGTGGTTTGTGCAGAGCTGCCCTTTGTTGCTTTGCATGGAATGGCAGACTGTACAGACCCAATTATAACAAGGGGGCTTAACATTACCATAGTGATATATTATAGCTTCTGAAATAGTTTGGACTCTTAAGGAATTAATCCATGTAAATAAATTACATCATTATTATATAGCTTAATGACATATGATTCCAGAAATAATTGGACCCATATAGATACTGTGGGCAAATGCAAACATTTTACTTTCTCCTTTCAAATACAACAACATAAAAATCTCACTTGCTGCTGAAATGAGAGCAGGAGCTTGAAATGTAACTTCTAAAATCCATTCCTTCATTTGAATTCTAGACACATGGGCAGATCAGATGTGGAAGTTTACCTACAGATGCTTTTATCTTTTGACTTTTCACTTTAAAAGTCAAAATGGAATTTTTTAAGAACAGCCAATTAAAGATTTTTAATAAATCATGAAAGAGATGAGAGAACTTATATGTCTTCAGGCTTTATTGAAGAAAGAATATTATAAATATTTATTTGTTATTTTATTATTTCTTAAGGCTACTTGGCATAAAGTCTACCATCTATCCCACCAGCCTCCCTCATTAGAAATTATTAGCATACAAAAGATTCAAATTTTCCTTAAATTATTTTTGCAGCTGGTGTAGAATGTGTAGCAGAAGCTGTTTTACAGATTGAGGTGATCTGTGTTATACAGGAGGGAGCTCTGCCTTCTCCCTGAACACAAGGCTTGGGTCCTGTGCTCCTGTGGGAGCTCTGTGCCCTTTGCTACCGGAGCTGATCAGCTCTGCTTAGGGGCAGGGCGCAGCAGATGGACCTGACCCGGCCAACGGGGCCACCTGGCTCTGACCCAGCACAGGGCAAAGCCTCTCTTCTGCTCCTCTGGCATATCTGAAACTCGACTTCTTCCTGCCAGTCTTTTTTGCCATCTTTTAAAACTAAGTGGACAAATGCACGGGTGCAGACCAAACCTCTCTTGGTGAGCTTGTTCCTCTTTTTCCTCTTTGTTACCTCTCCTACTTACTGGCATGTCTTCCTTGTCAGCACACAGTTTTTCTTCCCCTTACTGTCTCATCTTCCTAATGATTTTTTTCCTCCTCATACTCCTACTTTCCTGATTCACTTTACTTTTCCATTTCCTTTTAAAAATGTTATTTTCCCTGTACGATATGTAATGAAGACAATATGCATGTCTTTATTTCCACATGCATAACCTTCCTTCTTGATATTTACTTTCCTGTTCTTTTCTTATTTTTGCTCTATAATCATTAATTCTTACTTTTTCTCCATCCCCCTGCCCAGTATTCCTTCCAAGTTATTTTTGCATTTACTACTAGTTTACAAAACAAATCAACCAGGATACCAATGCCATCTCAAGAACCCATATTTTAGGGCAGGATGAACCATTCTGTGGAGGTGCTGGTCTATGCCCATTGACTGCAACTGGGAAAGAAAAAAGGAAACCCTTTTCTCATAGGCAGTCTATGAGTATCTCACCAAATGCAGAACAGCAACAGCTGTGCTCCAAAAGAGGGAGACAAATAGAAACTTCCTACTGAAGTTCAGCCTACCCTGCTGAACTTCCAAAAGTAGCATCTGTGGCTGGATGACACGACAGCACTTAATGTTTTGCAGGAATATTGCAGTAAAATCTCAGCAATAACTTTGGAATGTACCTTTGATAACCACCTGGTTAATTAGGTTAAATGGATTAAGTAAGTATGAGATGCTGAGATGGCTTAATTCCATTTGGCTGACAGTGGTTTGCAATGACTATTCAGTTGCCATCACAGAGAGTGCCTCTTCATGGGTCAATGTACCTTCTTTTAGTCCTATGAAGATGCAAGAGACCAGATTTCAGGCGAGGCCCATCCTTACATTTAGAAAATAATTTACTGGCATAGGAATATATTTCACAGGGTGAAAACAATGGAGAAAATTGTCTGATTTGGGAGGTTAAAAAGAAAAAAAAAATTATAATAATAAAAATTTTATTTATATATATATATATTGTTTCAAGAAAGAACTGTATATGCTTCAAGTCAGTGGAAGGGATGGAATAAAGTAAATTAAAATAGATTAGGGACTTGGTAGAAAATAGACAAGGTTGTACAAAAATTCTGTCAATTTCAACTTTATAAAACATATGCTATTTGTATAAGACTGCACTCAGAAATTAAATTTCTTCACAAGTTCAGAACACACCACAGTTTAACATTTACAATTAAGGGTGTTCTCCAGAAAGATGACTGGCATTTATGGTTTTCTGAGAATAGTGTCACAACAACAATATGAGGATTACAATGAGCACTTTTACATTATATTGTAAAATATAACACAGTGATTAATGAACAAAAAAAACCCTTTGAAACTCAGAAACATATTAATGATAATATTAGAATGAGCACAGAGTGTTTCACAACCAAACTATTTCCATACAGCGCTACAGTGTAAGCTCTGCTTACCAAAAACTAAAACATCCCTGTGTTATTGACACTGTTTTCAACATAGTCCAAAGCAATGCCCCATACTAGCTCCTCTGGAGAAAATCAACTCTACACCCAGCAAAATCAGCACCATGGATGAAGTTTTAGACTGGCACTTGGTTATAAAATATTTTTCTTTGTATTCACTGGGAGAAATTTTATTGTTCTGAACTCTAAGTTTCAATATTAAGTCATCCCAAAATTATTGTTCATTTAACTGCAGTATCAAAAAACCCAAGTGTGAAAATGCATACAGCTCCAATGACTAGAATTAGAATGAATGCTTTCCTCAAATCTGACAATAACAAGAAAAGCATAAACAGTCATATCAAATAGTGAAGGTTTTGCTACCAGATCCAGCATGCTTACTCAAATATGAACAAACACAAGGGTGAGAGCTAAACAGTGTTGATTATCTTGCTGTTGGATGTAGGCCACAAAGTTTTTGCAATAGAAATTTTATTAAATTCAAATATGTAAAACAATTAATCTCACTTGCAATGGGCTGGATCTTGCATTTCCATCTGGTGCAGACTCCAATAAGACCATTTTTACCCCTGAAATTAGAAGCTGAGATCAGCTGTCTCTAGTCAGTCCTGCACCAGCAAATGGGATGAGAACTATTCAGCAAGATTACTCCTCCTTCCCTATGTAAAACACAGGCATAAAGAAGATATTACATGCCAGGAAGAAAATAGTGGTATGTGGCATTGATTATCATAGAACTACAGAACCACAGAATCATTTAGGTTGTAATAATTTACTTTTAAGATTATATAGTTTAACTGCTAACCCAGCACTGCCAAGTCCACCACTAAACCATGTCCCTAGAGTGCCACATCTACACATCTTTTAAATACCTCCAGGTATGGGGACTCAACTGCTTCACTGGGCTGTCTGTTTCAGTGCTTGACAACCCTTTCCATGAGGAATTTTTCCCTAATATCCCATCTAAGCATTCCCTGGTGCAACTTGAGGCCATTTCCACTTGTTCTATTACTTGTTACTCATGAGAAGAGACTGACTCCACCTTTCTAAAATCTCTTTTCAGGCAGTTGTACAGAGTGATAAGGCCCACCCTGAGCCTCCTTTTATCCAGGCTAAACATCCCCAGCTCCCTCAGCTGCCCCTCATCAGACTTGTGTTTTACACCTTTCTCCAGGGTCATGCACACACTTTTTGCCATATTTCAGCACGCACATTTTGGCTGAACCCAGTAACAACTGGAGGTTCCATCTAGTGGAGTATGTGTTATACCAAGCACAAAGCTGGAATGAGCTCAGCAAAATGCTGATCAGGGCTGGCAAGAATAAAGCCAGTACAGATTTATTGCCTATTGTGCCCCCACAAAAGACACTTAAGGAACATGGTAATCGTGCCTCATCTATTCACACAAGTGCTGCAATCACCGCACGTGCGATCTTAACCTGTCACTGGCTTCAAGAATTTTTCTGAAAATGCTGATTACTGCAGAATGAGTTTATATACAAGTATAAAATCAGATTAATAAAATTTTGATTCGGATGCTAACATAAAAAATTTGAATTTTTCAAAAATGGTTAAGAGACAGAGGGCCCTGCTCCTTTGTCTTTTATGCTAGATTTGCAATGGTGTAAATAAGACATGAAAACATAAATAATATATTCAGAAAGTGAAATAAAAGAGAAAAGCCTGATCATTAATTAATACTTGCTACAGATTAAATGAACTGAGAAGAAGCCTTTGATGCAAATAAAATGTTGTCGTTTTGCAATAGGAATTTCTTTCTGACATATGGACTACCATGGTCAGTTGAAAGATTTCCAGTACTTTCAGTAGAATATAGAATAGAATCTTTTAGGGTGGAAAGGATCTTTAAGGTTGGAGTCCAACCACAAGTCTAACCCTGCCAAGTCCACCAAATACCTACACAGCAAAGTTCCTGCAAGATGCCTCATTATATCAGTACCTGTTGCTCCTGTGCTCCTTCACAGATATGACAGGCAATAAATTTAGAATAAATGTAGAAGTGAAGTAAGAATGAAGATTTACTTTCGTTGTTTGTCATTCAAGTGCTTAAATAAAGAGAATTGTCTGCTGTAATAGATCCTTTGGAATCTCAATGCAGAGAAATTACAAGAATTTCTGCAGTGCAATGTTACTGTGAAGTACATGCCATGTATTTAAAACAGTGACTATATAAGAAAATAGTTTAATCAGCAAATGTAAAGAAATTGATTGTTTAGGAGACTGAAATGTTTTTTTTTAAATTTCATGATGGAACTACGTTTGTGCTTTTTTTTTCTGCATTATGGGAGGGTGAAAACATACCAAGAAACTGAACTCTGCTAATTTAATGTTTTATGCCAATCACACTTTCTCCTTGAAGGTACTGGGAACTCATTTGAGGCCCATTCCTCATGTCCATACACAGCTCTAGGATGAGGTCAGCAATTCTAAACATTCTGCAGCTTTATTAAATACCTGGAAAATTAATGAATTTTTAGGCCATAAATAACTAGGTGAACCAAAGACTGGCTGATTAGTAAATAATACTTTGTTCATGGAATAAGTCCTGCTTTCTTTTCTTCTCCATGCTTCAGGCTGGCACTGGATTCCTGAGTTTCAGATTTAAAAAAAGGCAAAACTTCAAAACCTGACTTCCAGCCTTACTTAATTTTACAGGAAAACTGTTATTTGATTCCACCTTTTCTCAAAACTGGGCTCCAGTTCAAGTTTACTTGTAATTCCTGAAAAGCTTGCAAGTTGATCTTGAGTTGTCTATCACAGAATGCCACTGCCCTTGTCAAGTGCCATTTTCCAGCCCTGCTCCTCCACACCTCAACCAGCTTGTTTGGAGCTAACCTGTGTATTTTTCCTCCATGCTGGAGCCTCAAATAGACAACTTCTCTCTTTCATCCCCGAGTTTCAGTGAGCTCCACAGGCACTCACACTGCTCACAGTAGGATTAACTTGTAGAGGGTCTTGTTATGTAGTTGTAAATGGCACAGGAGATTGCAAGCTTTGAATACTTTATTAAATCATAGCAGTATTTCCTCTTGGATCTTTTTCACTTTTCAGCTGTTTTCAGTGCATTAGTACTGATTAATCCAGACTTTACAGTACTGGGGGGGCAGTCAAGCAACCCATGCATTGCACAGTTCCATTGCCATTCCATGTGTTACTGTTGCTGGAACTATTTGCAGCTATAATTATTGCCCTAAGAAGCTCTATAAGCATCAGAAGTGAGGCTTACAGAAAATTGTACTGAAATGAAAGAAACATTCCTGTGTAGCCCTTTAGTTACCTATTTATTATTTTACATTATCACTCCCTGCTCTTCTGGTCTCCTTTACACTGTATTGAAATGGTACTTGTGAGTAAGGGTGGTCTTGCTTATTCTCACCTAGTGAAACCATTTCCTCAGTGTGTTTGCACAGCTGCTTGCACGCTCTCTTTCCCACCCCAACATGTCAGTACTTTTCTGTTTGCCCACTCCAGTGGGTTATCCCCTGGGAGAACACCTCTTTCCCAGCTCAGTGCCCACAGCTTGCTCAACAGGCCCTTGGGGGCAGCACTGCTGGGAATTTAACATGAACACTTTCCTGCTAAGATAAGCAATGGGCACATGCTTGATCCTGCAGGTAGGGAAGGAGCCACGTGGGGCATTCCCATTTATTCTGGAGGGGTGTTGCCAGTGTTCATCCATTACTGTGCTGCCCACTGCAAAACTGTAGGTGTTTTGGGGCACACTGAAGAACATCTGGTTCCTGGTAACTCAGCAGAGTTTAGACATGGACATGAGCCAAACTCCAGAGTCCTATCAAAGAGCAGAATCAGTGTTTTTTGTTCAATATTCATGTTCATAACTGTATTGATAACTTGATACTGATAATGCTACTCTTAGTGCGAGAGCCCAGAAATGAGGAGCTTTATCTAAGTAAATTACTTTTCTAATTAAATTTGTCATGGTCTTGTGCAACCTGTACTACTTCACATCTCCAGCCCCTTTCCTCTGCGCATTTTGCCAAGACTTTAATCCATTCCCTACCATCTTTCTACCCCAGATCTCCTCACAGTCCATCTCATGTGAAGCAGGGCTTTTGTGCCACAGGGCATGACTGTGCTGGTACCTTTGACATCCTCGTGGGGAAGCAGAAATACTCAGCTGAGCAGTTACAGGTAGATATCCAAAGAGGTGCCACTTCATATGGCAAAATTGTCAGGACTGACTATGGAGACCAACAAAAGCTGAGCTATAGATACTCTTCAGACTGAGTCTAAAGGCTGCAGAACCATTTTAGAAAATGCTATTTCAAACTTGCATCCAAACCCTGATGAATCCTACGTACCTATGGGTAGGTGGATAGGTGAAGACAACTGGGAGTTCTTCCCACGAGCTCCCAAGTGCCAGCTCCAATCCAGAGACAATGTAGATGAGTGACTGCATGCTTTACAGATTGCAACTGAAATATCGTGCTGGCTTTGAGCCCAGGCAATGTGAGCACTCAATTCTTCATTTGTGCATCTCAGTTTTGATCCCTTTGCCACCTTTAAAATAGAGATGAGCACTTCCCTGTTTTATAGAAATTGTTGTGAGTTAAAACATCCAAGATGTGATCCTTAAGTACAAAAGGATGTGAAAAAAAAAATGAATAATGGGTTTGCTCTTTCATTTTCACCTGTTGAACTAAGTAAATATATTAAAATATAAAAATGTAATGACATAGAAAGAAAAAACAAACAGAACCAACCCACAGATCAAAAAGAAAATCAGATTTGTCGCTGAACTTTTAACTGCTTTAACAAATAAGCTAAGAAATATTTCCCTGGATTACTTTCTACATTTATACCGAGAGCGTATAGTTGCCACAGAGACTGGTGTGCGTGAACAAACGAAAGGAGGGGAGAGGCAATGCGTCCTCTGGATTTCCAGAGGGATCTGAAATGAATAACCGGGTTAGCGATGCGGCGGGGCGGGGGCGAAGCCCGAGGAGCCCCGGCCGTGCCGGGGGCGGCTCCGCGGAGGCGCTCGGGGATGCGGCGGGCCCGGGACGCTGCCAAGGGCGGGGGCGGCGGCCGGGCGGGCTCCGCGGGGCTGAGCGGCCGCGGGGAGGGGGAGCGGCATTTACAGCTCCATCCATGAGACACCTATTTAAATCGCAGCCCAGACTGGTGGCACACGGGCCGTGCGCGACGGCTGCTGCTGCTGCTGCCACCGCCGAGAAGGGAGGAGGGGGCTGGAATTAAAATAAGGCACGAAGCGGTTTTAAAAATAGCGAGCGGGCTGCGCGGGGCGGGGCAGGGCGGCAGCGCGGCCCCGGGGCGGCCCGGCCGGGAGTTCCTGGGAGCCTTGTATGGAGCGCGGCCGCCGCAGGGCCCGGCCCGCCCCCGCCGCTCGCCGCGACTTTCCCCGCTGCCGGCAGCGAGCGCAGGAGCCGGCACCATCCGCCCGTCTCCAACTCTATCGCCTGCTTCTCTCCTCTTCTCCCAGGAGCCGCCACCCCGCCCGCCTCTCTCCTCCTCTTTCTGCTCTGCAATCAGTGGAATAAATCAGGGAAGGACGCGCGCACACACACGCTGAGTGGGATCTGTTACAAAAGTAGCGCTGATGGCGGCGGATCGGATGGAGCTGGAGCTGCTGCTGGAGTAGCAGAGAGTGGAGTATCTCTCGCTCGCTCTCTTTTCTCTGTTTCGCCTCTTCTCCCACTCCACCCACAGATCTCCATCGTTTCTCCTCCTCCCCACCCTCGGCCGCGCTCCCGCTTTTCCGCGCATCTCTGGGCTGCGCCTCCTGCGAGGGGGCGGGTGGGGGGAGCGGAGGAGGCTTTAAAGAACCACGGCCCCCCCCCGCACCGCCACACACCATAATTGAGTTTATTATTATTGCCGTCTCGCCGACTTGGGGAAGGGGGATCGATCTTCGATCAGGAAGATGGCTGCTGGCTGGCTGCTGGTCTTTAGCCTGACACTTTTCCAGTCCGTGGTGATGAACCACTCCTCGGAGGGACCCTTCCCCTCGGCCACCACGTAAGTCCCAGCGGGGTCCGGGGGTCCGGGGCGGGGGCACGGCCGGGGCGGGGGCGCTCCTCGGCGCCAGAGATAGCGACAATACAAAGGGAAATCAAGTTAGACCGGGCGGAAAGTGAAGATCGGGAAAAATTGTAGGTTTTCGGCAGCTTTTGCTCAGAGCAGTCAGGGTAGCTGAAGGTCCCGCCGGGGCGGTCGCGTTAGGGGGAAGCTCCGGTGCCGGCCGGCGGCGGGACTTTTGAGGTAAAGGCTTCGCCTCGGAATCCCGCTCCGGAGCGGCTCCCAGATCCACCCCGTCAGGTCATCCCTGTGGAGAAGAAAGTTTCGAGTTACACAGAGTCCGCCCCTTCCTCCCACGGAGGTTATTCCAGCCCCGGAGGGAGTTTCGGCACTGTTTATAACAAACCCTGAAAACTTTGGCAATTCGATCAGAATCCCCGCGCAAGGCGGATTTCGTTGCCTTTCCGCGGCCGGCGTGGAGAGCGGGGCAGGCGGGCATGGCCCGGAGCTCCGAGCCCCGGCTCCCTCCTGCCTGCCCGGGCTCGGGGCTCCCGGGGCTCCGCGGGGTCCCGCCCGAGGGGCTTTCACACACTCAAAGCCGCACAGCTGGAGATGTGTTTTCTTCAGCCTCGGCCTTGCAGATCGTCACTTCTCAGAAATATCTTCGCGAGAGCTGAAGGATGCTCGCGGTGCGCGCAGCTCGGCGCCTTGCCTGGCCCTGAGATTGAAATCTTTAAAGCGCTGCAGAATTATTAGCATGAAAGTGTTGCCCAGAGCGGTGCAAAGATCAAATAATAATGATGCAATAAAAGAAAGGCAAAAGGAAGCCAATGCGTATTGAAGATTCGCCTACAGATAGGAAAAAAAAAATCCACGACAAAGCACTATGTGACCGTGTTTTCATTCTTTTTCTTCTCTCTCACCTCATTATTTTTATATTCTTTTTGTTTGCTTGGTTTTTTTGAAGCACTTACCTTAGTCCCCGAATCTGGGTTAAAGCTACCAGTAGGTAACTTTTAAGTGGATGACTCACTTTAATGCATTTTACATAAGAAAAACAGCGCTAATGGTATTCTTTCCTTATTGTTTAACGCTGGGTAGAATTTAGTGGTGCCGTTCATCCTGGGCAGAAGGATGCTTTGCAGTAATTACCAGCAATGCATTTTCACCAATTAGTACTGCTGGTAGGTTGTAATAATTGGATTCAGTTCTGAGTATCGGTTCCATTATGAAAGACTCAAAGGGATGCTCGCACTGTTAAATGAAAGGAATACAAAGATATGATACTAAGATACACTTAGTATCTTCTAAGTTGAATAGATAAAGTCTTCCATTGTAGGGAAAATTATCTTTTAAAACATTCTCGTGTTGCAGTGTATAAAGATGTGCCATGTAGAAGCAAGTGTAGCAAAATACAAACAAACCCAGGGCTTTTTAATTCCTTGTTTTCTTGTGTTTGAGCTCCTGTATTTACGGTTTTTTGAGCTCTGATATTTACGGTTTCTCATTGAGCTGCTAAGGTTATCATACACAACTAATTACAATTTATCTTCTATGTGGATTTTTCTGGGTTTAAAAGAGAAAGAAAAATAGAACCCAGTGAAATTAAAAGAAAATAATATAAAAAGAATATATATAATTTCAAATAGAAGTCCAGATTGCTTTTTAACAAAAGAATACGTGATATTCTTTTAAAACTGGTTTTGTCTCCCCATCTATTTTTGCTACTTTCCTTCCAAATTCACCTTTATTAACAGTCATGATAATAGAAATCGACAACAGTGAAACATATAACTATGAGTGTAACTAGACCTATGGTAAAGTAATTCAGAATGTTAGTCATCAACATTTCCATGTTCTGCAGAATCTACCTGCTGTTTGCTCTTTTTTTCTCATTGTTATTCCACTGAAATATTGCAGAAACAACCTATAGAGACTGTGCATCCTTCACAGTACTGTTTCTCCTTTGAAATAGCATCAAAGTGCAAGCAAGGCTTAGTTTGTTTAGAAGGCAGCACACAACAGGTTGATGCAGGGAGAGCTGCTTAGCAAAAAGTAATGATGTAACAGGTGAAAGAGAAAACATTTTTTTCTATTCTTTTTCAAGACTTGACAGCAGCATTTCACTTCTTACTAAAAATTACAAATGGGGAAGAACAAAGAGACGTGACGCAAATGCTCTTAATGTAAAAGATACTATATATTAGGAATATTAAAAATAGAAGTAAAAAAAAAAAACATAGGAGAGGAGAATAAAGGAAAGAAAGGATATGAATAATTGAAGTACTGGAGGTTTGCTCATACTCTGTGCTTACCTATCTGCTTTCTCCCCATTATTTTCAGTCTGTTTTTTCTCTTAGTGAAAAAGTTGGTCTAAGGAAGCAGGATCTCCTAGCTGCTGTGTCAAAAATGTGCATATTCAGGGCTGTAGAGTATATGGTTTCTTCTACAACTTATTATTGTGCAATCACTTTTCCTTCAGTCATCTGTTTCTTATGCATTAATAAATATTTTAACATGTGCTTTTACTAAAACATTCAGAAGTCAGTATCACCAATATAATATTATAGAAATATGTAATATTCTTAGCAAGAAGTGCTGAAGGTTTATGCAATGCCTGTGTGATAGAATCTCAGTAATTTGATTAATTTTAATTCTCGGATAAGACAAAAAGGCCCTGATATGTTAACACAGCAAAATATAGAGAATTTCAGGTGCAGGTTTGTGTTGTATGAAATAGTAGCATTAATTTTTCATTGAAAATCTGTGCTGGTGGTATTGCATTCCTTGCTTCCAGCGTTGAAATATTTCACTGCAAATACTGAAGACTGTCCTTTAATGAACTATTAAAGCATAGTAGTAACTGTGTCTTGAACTGAGCCATAAGGCTCAGCTGCTGATTGATGCCTATTGCATTCCATTTAAATGTATCATATTAGTTGTGCTGTGTGTTAGGGATCTGGTTGTTGGTACAAGACACCATGGTCTTACTTTTAACACAGCAACTCCAAGTCCTTTAATTACACCTGCAACACAGCAGATATTTAGATAAGAATATTGTATATAGTGCTCCTGGCACTTTAATCAGTGCTGCTATCACAGTATGCAAAGCACTTCTTCTTTGTAGCCATATATATTTATATATTTATTATCTGTACAGACTTCAGAAAAAACATACTGGTAAATATACAAGGTTTGTATGTTGCCTGATAATGATAGCAGGGGACTCAGGTTATTTCTCTTCTTTTCTCTACACTGCATCAAGACAGATAGTCTTAAGTTTATCAAAATATTCCTGAGTATCCTTTTGGCACAGCATGTGTTGATATTGTTACTGATAGTGAGTAATGTACTATATAAAGATACACATTCTCCTTTCTGATAATAAACCTGTTAGCATGGATTAAAAAAGAAAAAAAAAACACCTCAAACTAAACATATTTTAATTATATAAAGCTACAGATGAAGCCTTTCAAAATCAATGGGACTGTTTCTGTAATTACTGCATCACAGTGGATATATCTTCTTGTCTTTTCTTTCTATTCCCCCTCTAATTTTCCTCTGCCATTCCTTTTCTCTCTTTCCTTTATCTTTTAACATTTTTTTCCTCCTCAGTCATTTGTTCTCTATGTATGAATGTATGTATTACATTAAATATTAAATTCAGGACAGATCTGCCACTTACATAAATTGGTGTAAAACATTGGTGGATAAAGATAATATAAAGATAAAAATAGTATACATATGAACATATATCTATATGTATGTAGACAGGACATTTTTAGAAAAGAAGTTATGTATTCCCAGCTTTTACTTGCATGAATCATCTTTACTGTTTTGGTGTCATTAGGACAACTCAGGGAAGTCTATATGAGTCATATGAATTAAGGCTTGCACAACTGGGACATTCATATTTTTGGCTTCCTCACATGGACCTAACAAGTGTGGGTCCTGCTGAGAGTGTGGCTGCGCTTGGTCTCAGCATCATTTTCTGTGTGGCACCAGTGACCAAAGGTAGATACGTGACATTTATGATGTTTTCTTTTCATCTGTTTCTACTGTCAGTCTTGGGGATTTTGAGACCTCTCATATGCATAAAATCCCATTTATAGCTTATAGTCTGTGGAAGAAGAATGCCAGTTTAGCTGCTGATGTTAATTAGAAAAGACTGCTGTATTAATGGATTATAAAATATCAGGCTCTTTCTCATTTGAAATTTGTTTGTTTTTTTTTTTAACCTACTTAAAAATATTCACTATTAGGAAAAAAATAAAGTACTGAAGTATACTTTCATATCTGTGAATTGGACAGAGAGCCAAAAGATGTAATCTGCTTAGAATCAGGGAAGTGCAATATCACCTCTTAGTGTTTTCTCAGCACACGTCTAAAAGCTGAGCATTATGTAAGATGCTTAAACCCACTGATATTTTAAAGAGTGCTGTTCCAATCCATTCCTCTATTGGAAACATATTCTAAGTGTGAAACAGCTTGTTGATTGGTGGTGTTTATTTTGGTGTTTTGGTGGGATTTTTTTTGATTGTGTGGTGGGGTTTTTTTTGCTTGTTTTTTTTTTTTTTTTTTCACTTTTTATTGTTCTTGTAAATATGGTGGTGATAAATGCAAATTATTTGGATTCACAAAGCATTTTTCTGTTTCACATATTTTATGATGTAAATTGTGAAGGGCAATTTCTTTGTTCATTTCCTTCCTAGGTATTTATGCTGAAGCCTCAGAATGAACAAATTCTATAGATTTACATTTTATTAAGTATGAAAATTCAGCTGAAAGCATCAAAATAGATCCTAATAATAAAAGATGAAATTTCATTGAAATAAATCAGCATTGTAGAGGTTCTTGCCATCTTTCATTTTGCAGTGATGCTATTTTCAGAACTGCATTGCTCATACCCTGCAAAATGATTTTATCCAAGAATTCAGCTGCTAGAAAGAGAGCTGGAGCTTGGCAGCACATTAGCCTGAAATGTATTCATTGTTAAATAGAGGGCCTGTTGTACAGATCTTAAAAATATTTATCTAGCAGAACACTTTAAACTGATGGAAGCATGGTCAAATTCTTACTGCTTAAATGTTTTGTAACAAAGAAACAATCCAGACTCTGGTTGCCCACTGGTAACTGACATGGCTGTGCCTTGGTCCTTTCTTGCCTTCTGTGAGATTTCCGTATCCAAGGTAGTGTTATCTTCTAGACCAATATTTGACTTGAACCTCTGTGAGATAGGGATTGCAGTTCAGAAGCATTTTAGTAGAGAAAAATGACTCATTCTCTGTGTTGCTGACCATAGTAGAAGAAGAATTGAGCCCCAGACTGTTTTGTGCTTCTTTGCAGCAGTACCCGGGCTTTTGATCCCCTGTGCTCAAGCTGCATGTTGTGTTTAGAGTGCTCATAAGGACCTTTGTGACAAAAGGTGATATTTTTGCTGGCAGAATTTTTTTTTCTAGTGCCTTGTTCACAAATTTCCTTTAATAGAAGAAAAAAGTTACCAGAAAACAACCCTGACATAAAATTAGTGGGCCATCGCTACAGTTTGGTAAAGCCAGACGCCATAATTAATTTACATCTTTTACAGATGCTGAATCGGACTTCTTGATAGAAAGAATGACAGCTCAGTGTCCTTAGTGTTCTGGTAAAAAAACCCAGAGCTAGCACCTTGTAAATGCACAGAAAATAAGTACAAAGCAATAACTGCATTTGTGCCCCCAGCCCTGGGAAGTGCCTGTGTGTTCTGACTTAGATCGCTCTTGGCCCATTCCTGCATCAGCTTTTTCGTTCCCCTACAGCTGCTGCAAGACAGGTATCAATGACTATTTTAATGATTTGCATTTGAGATTACAGTTCTGATTTATCTCTCATGCAGAATATAAAAGAGCCTGATCCCACTCAAGTTTCCTCAAACATGCGTAGGGCAATTCTCTGTTCTGTAGGATCAGACCACAGGCTGAGTTTTGCATCAGTTGTGCCATTGCCTACTGTAGCAAATTGGTCATTGTTTTTAGGGGGAGTTATGATTCTTCTTTCCCTCCTGATTTCCACTAGTAAGCAGAACTGGATTGAATATTGTTTGCAGAATATGATTTTTATGTTGCACAGTACCTTGCAATGCACACAGTAGTGCTGTTAAAATACATAGCACTGATAGTGAAATTATTGTCAACTGCACTTCTACTTCAGTAATGGTCATGGGTTGTGTATTCTCAATTTAGGGCCAGACTGTGCTGCTTGTACCCTGGAATGAAGAAGTCCCATTGATACTCTCAGAGAAATCTGTGCAAGAGTGAAGATTTTCAAAATACACTTCAGCACTTTTTAATAGCTAAAATTAATGGCATGTGCCTGCAGCTATTCAGCTCAGGAGGGATTTTTCTTTTCCTTCTCCACTGCTTTCCAAACTATTTTTTGACCTACTCTGCTTCTAAGCAAACTCAGTGTTTCACACTTTCTTTCCTTTCCTCCTTCCTTTCAGACTTAGTAAGTTTTCAGAGTGAAATGTAAAATAGACCGTCTTTTTCAGCCACCCTGTGACAAGAGATGGCTCGCTGTTCGGGAATGTGACACTTATGATGGCAGGGAGAGGACCATGGTTTTTGCTTATGTCCATCCCTACAGCACCTTTCTCTGCATGCCAACAGCAAACTGATGAAAAAGAGTGAATTTCTGTTCCTTGTATCATTTTTTCCTATTTATTTACAAAGTTTCTAACAAGTTTATGAAAATGATTGACATTATTTTGCATCAACAAATCAGCAAGCTTTTGCAGTTAATTACAGTAATTCAAAATCAGACTTTTTTTAATCTGAGGCGGGCCTGAAATAACCACAGAATGTGAATGTGAAGTTGTTGCTGACTATTATCAGTCAGTTATTGCTGACTATTATAAAAAGTGATTTATTGGATTTTCACCCTCTTTAAATTACATTCTCACTCCCTCTCACTGGGAGCTGGGTAGGGTAAGAACTCCAGTCTGATTTTGTAACAGATATTCTACATAGTGATTTAAGAATTTTTCTTTTTTGAAATTTCCTTTATTTCTCCAGGACCATGAATGGTCATCCAGAATTGAAGAAAGAATATGATTTTTTGAAAAATGTATCCTATTGATTAATTGAACTAAGAATAATTTTTGCACAGCCTTTATTAGATGTATCATGGAGGTGCATATTAGATTAGATTTTTCTCTGCATAAAATGCTTCAGTTGAAATCTGTGAGCAAAGTCTCTCAAATGTATTCATTATAATAAAATCTGATTCATTTTTGGCCTGATTTGAAAAGTAAGTAAGAACACAAAGGAGTTGCTGAGTCCACAGTTTAGTTTTTGTAGGAATCAGATGATAAATTATATGTGAATTATTTAAAAGAGAAAAACCAGACTTGATTCATCTAAACAATATTTGAACTGAAATGTTCCTATTTTCCCTGTGCCTGTTCCCATTAGACTGGTCTCGAAGCTTAAAATGTTCCCCAGTGATATTTCTCTCACCCTTATTTGTACTCAGATTTTTATTCTATTTTGATAGCATGGACTAAATATTCTTCCAGGTAGGCATAAAAATAAGGTTACAAAAGATCTGTGGCTAAGGGTGGTGGCAATATTAAAACCTAAATCAAGTCATGCCACTGTTCCAAATTGTCACTATTGATACTGTGCTGCATTTTTCTTTATACACTAAGGTAGTCTTAAACAAACCAGTAAAAGGGAAGTTTTCTCATTCTTGAAATGAGCAGAAGTTTGCCACACTAGGTATATGTTGACTCTTGATTAGAAATTCCAACCTTTTTCATAGGAGGGAACTGAGTCATGGGAGCTGTTCTGTCAAAGATTATTGAAGTGAAACATTTTGCAGTCTGAAATGGATGAATTGTGTTATCAACACTGCCGGAAGGAGAAAAGTAATGAAAAAGAGATGACAGGAAGTATGAATTACAAAATTAGGGTTCTTATTATTCTTTTCCTGAGTCTTACAGGTCACTCCTGCATGTGTAGATCCGATGTCCCATGAGACCAGTCAAAATTTTAAGGGATATGTACAGCAGTCTACTAAAAGGCAACTTTTAATTAATGATATTCTGATGTGGACTAGTGTTGAGGAAAATGGTTTATTTTGTAAATGGCTAAATTAAAAGTCTTGTGGATCCTCCCTATACTGGGAGGCAATGCTCTTTGCTTGGGGAATCTCTGTTCTTAAAGCTCTGTTTTGTGAGTTTAATCCAGAAATGTGGTGGTTTCTCATGCAGATGTTAATGCGGAAGTTCCTCTTTTTTTTTTTTATTTTTGCAGTATATGGCAGTTTTCTTGCAGTTGATTTAAGTAGAATAAAATATAATACATAATATACAATTCATTCGTAAGTACAGCAGTTTCTGCAGAACTTATTGAAAATCCATTTTTTCCGTTAGCCTTACTTGTAATTTTAATATTATTTACCTGTGGGTGTAACAAGTTTTTTAGATTTTTTTTCAAAGATGGGTCAAAGTGAAGAATGATCCATGTAGGGATAGAAACTAAGTGTATTAAGCAATGAACCTTATTGCACCCTCATCTTCTGTTGAAAGAATCCCATGTTAGGTCAATTAGCTGGGTGTGTGTAAGTTGGTTAGCTGTGTGCTTCTTAATATAGATCTGACACTTTTCTTAGAGATTAATTCAGTGGCACCAATTTTGGAAAAAAAAAGACAAAAAAGAGTCAGTATACATTCATTTATTTAATCACAAATATTCTTTTTTTTTTTCTGTGATGTACATCCTGAATTGTGTGTACCATGGCTCAGCTTTTTATCATTAAATGCCTCTCTTTAGTATTTTCCGCCTCGCTTTATCTGCCTTGCCTTATTTCTCCAATTTTGTACCTTAGATTTCGATATTAATATCTTTCAGTAAAGTAGGAAAGTTCAGTATTTTACCATTTAGTCAGGCAAGGGTTTATTGTCAAGATTAATTTGTTAGCTAATGCCTCTAAAGCCTTCTGTAGTTGAAAAGTGTTGTTAAGCTGTTAAGCCTAATTTATTAAGATGTGTGTTTGCTATATTCCCACTTTACCTCAGAAACTTGCATGGCCAGTCCTTTCCTGGATGGATGATATCTCTGGTTTACCTGTTTCTCAAGGTGATTTTTTTAATAGAATCTTTGTAGAAAAGTTACCATCATATCTGCTTCTTTTGGTAGCTTGTGATCTGGAGATGTGGCAGAAGTTAATCCCCACGATCTGTGCTTCTTGGATGTACACAGATTGCAAAACATAAGCTTAACAGCATTTTTAGAAACTAAGAGGAGTCAGCAAAAATCTGCAGACAGCATGGTGAGGAGAAGCCAGCATGTGACTCACGCCGGCACCGCGCGCTCCATGCTCTCCTTCGCCAGTCGTGCCAATTCCTTCCCACTCTGGAGAGCACTGGGAGCTGTGGATCCCAGGATCTTCTGAAATTTGTGCTGTGAATAGTTTGTAGTTTCAAAAGTGACAATAGCTAGATAAAAATACAACAATACAGCAAGGCCTTGTGACACGAGCTCATTAAGGTGATCTGTTACTTCTTTCGCAGCACAGGCTACTGCTGCTTTTATTCCATTTCCAAACTGGAAATGACACCCAAATTGTCATCCTGCTTGAATCAATGTGTTTAATAAAGCAAGATGTCCTGTTTCTACAAGAAAGATGGTAAAAAAAGTATATATTTTTTTTCTGTTTACAGAGTAGTAGCAGTAAGATGATCATCAGTAATCACTAATTACCTGACAATCACCAAGAATCTAAAGATTTCAAGCAGGAGTGCCATAGATTTCAATGCAATTATTTTTGTTTGCTACAGCCAGTAGCAATAGAAGTGTAGTTCTTACCTTCTTTTGTTATTTACCAAGTCACTTTTGTTGCCTTAGCATCTTCTTGATTAGATTTTTTTATCTGTTGTTAACATATTTTAGATTATGTGGTAGGCATATGAGCTGGGAGAGAAGCACTAATATGTGCAGGAGCATATCTTAAGGAGATTTCACTGTAATATACACATGGGGAACAGGTTTGTGGTAATTGAAGGCAGAATCTGGTCTCTTTTGACTGATTAGAAATACATGAGGGATCTGTGCATGACTAAGAATATGTCTAGGATATACTCTAAATGCCTTTGGAAATGGTTGGGTACCCAATTTCATCCTTCTTTCCACCAGTGTAATTTCAGCATAATGAGTATCAGTCCTGTATCATTTAAATCCTGAGTGCAAGGATGAATCCACATAAAATAATTTCTGATTAAACACATACAGGTTTCATTGCAACAGAATGAGTCATCACTGTCAAGGCCTGATTGTGAAACTTGCATAAAATAAAATGTAATACATGGTTTTATTAGGCTTTGCAGAGGGGAAAAGTAAGATATCCCAAGGAAACCATGTGTGATATCAGATATGGTCATTTGTCTTCCTTTTAAATGATAAGCTCTGACACCCCTTCATTTTCTGTGCCCCACTGACTAAGTGTCCATGTGAAAGAGAAGTTCTTAATGTTCTGGAAGGCACTGAAAAATGTTACACCAGATTAGGAAGAAACATGATTTTATTAAATAAAAATGTGGAATTGTAAGGAAGAAATACTTTCCTTTTCAAAGTACTGCAACGTCTAGTAATGTGCAGGTTTGCTCTAAGTGGCTTTCTGTGGAGGGACAGAATGTAAGAAAATAAAGATAGTGCAGAAGGCAGTCTCACACCTGAGGAGTTGCAGCTGTACCAATCACCAGAGATTAGGAACAGCCCTGCCCTTAATAGGTCACAGCTGTGTCCAGTAAGAATAAGAGTGCTACAAAAGAGTGGGGTAGCTGGGTGGAAAGAGAGTTGGAGTTTGTTGGCTGTGCTGTGAAGAAGAAGGAGTCAGTGCTGTGAGGAACTGCCCATGAGAAATCACTGAGAAGGTATGGAAGATTTACAATAAGAGCACAACAGCTTTCACAAATGTACTTTTTTGTAGGTTTTTTTTAGGTTTTGTTTTTTTTTCTTCTTAAGCAATTAGTTCTAGAGCCTAAATTGGAATGGTAGGAATGATAGAAGTAATTTAATTTAACCTCTCATTATGCACAACTGAGTAATTAATTCATCTTTGGGTATGAAGTCTTGAGTTTTTGGATAATTAGAATCAAAATCAGCAAGAAATGTACAGATGAACTTTATATTTGTTTCCAATGAAGCTGGCTTTACTCTGGTAAATGATATTGATGCTTTATGGGGACATGAGGTGAAATTCTGCTATGATAGCTGCTTTGCTAGTAGGAGCACTTGGCCAGTGTCTTAACTTCTTTATGTATTCCTTGTATAGATCCGCTCTCTCAAAATCAGGATTAAAAGCACCAATCACTTCCTTGCATGGCTGGTGAGTGTTTTGGTTAACAAATGACCATAAAGAATATTGTAGTGGATGGAACAATAATTTGCTTGCAGGTATTTTGCTGATAGCATTTCTTCCCTTTCATAAGTCCATTTATTGATAGAATAAAGTACTTTTATGGCCTGCAAGGTAGTCTTGAACAAACATGCTCAGTTATTCTTGTAGGTATCCATGGTTCCAGAAACACTTTGTGTATTCATTAGTGATGCTTTCAGCGTTGCAAATACAGATTAAACATTGATGATTGAATACTTTGTTCCACACATCTCATTAACTGGGGCTCTATTTCTTTTTAGTGAACAGTGTTCTACTCAACAATTGTCCCATTACTCTCTGTGGGAATAATGTGCTTATAGAATAAAATGATGATTAAGATTTTAAAAAATCCTTTAGAAAAACTGTTTTAAAAGTTTAAAGTAAGTTATCTGGTTTTAAAGCTTAAACACTTGAAAGGTAGGAATAGCAAGATAAGAACTCCCTGAAGCCTAAATTGTTTTTCTTATAATATCTTCATCTCCTGTCTTCAGTTACAAAACCAACTGTATTTTTTTCTTCTGGAAACACCTTTCATTGAGCATATTACTCAAAATGCAACCCCACTGTAAGACTGGTGGATTTTGTAGATAACTTTGATAAAGCTGCAAAGGACGTACCTTGTCTTTTGAAATGTAAAACTAGTGATAGTTGCTACTACATGGAGAGAGTACATAGGATCATCTGCCTTTGGGAATTTAAAGTAAATTATTAGCCAAAGCTATTCTCTGAACTTAAAAGCTGTGCTAGAGATATCCTATCAAAGAGGTGTTTTGAGATGTTTGGATTTTTTGGTATTGCTAGGACTTGTTTCACTGCTGAAAGAGAGTGCTGGTTGCTGCCATGTTTGTTATGATGTGTGACTTCAGTAATTGGTACAGACTCTCACCAGGCAGGAATTACTTTCCAGCTGGAATTTTTTCTGAAAATTAGCAAACAGGAAGCATCAGCAAGATACCAGAGAAATACTTGCTGTTCTAGTTACCTACATGACAGAAAAAAACCTCAAACATCTCCTGTGCCTGGCTCTATATTTTAATTGTCCAGTGATTTTTTTTGAGCAACCATATACAAATTTAACCAATTTCAGAATTTCACATGTTAGATTTCTTGTGTACCAGATCCACATTTCCTGCACTGATACTAAGGGATGTGTGTTTGGATGGAACTTACTCGAGGCTTTCTTAATGGCCAAAAAGTTCACCTGTAAACCAGAATCATCTGCAATATCACTCAAAAACTGCTTAAAATAAAGCAGTTATTCATTACTTAGAATTAAACCTTTCTGCAAAGTAATAGATGAAACCATTTTTTCTTAATAGAAACCCCTCCAAAAACCAAAGATAAAAATCCAGCAAAAAACCCCACAAAACTTGCAGTATTTTAGATGTGTTTTACTCCAAAGTTCTTAAGCAAATATTTGCCAGGCACATCTAGGCTGCATGAGGTACACAGTTTTGTTTGTTGCTGTGGAATTGAGTTTCTAATTCAACAGTAATTTAGATAGATTCAGTTTGTGGTTTGTTACTATGTGATTTGACACAGACACACACTCTCCATGCAACATTTCTTTCACCTGGGAAAATTGGATAATGAACTAATGAAGGTTTTCTTGGCTGATAATGCTGCCTGTTTTCAGAGCGTAGCAATTACACAATCTTTTCAGCGCTCAATGTCTATCTAAACAAAATCAATATAAAAATAAGGGCTATTTGCAGTGAAGTATCATTATTTTGCATTGCTTGGGTAGTTCTCTGAGAGTCTGAAATGATGTTGAAATGATACAGTAAAGAAAAAAATCTCAGGAACTTTAAAGCCAGCAATCTAAAGACCATCTGATTTTTCTCTGAGCTCAAGTAATTCACCACTTCTTGTTTGCCTCTGTACAATTGTAACATTTATTGCTGCTTGCCTCTTCTTTTTAGAAGAAAAGCTCAATTCTATGCATCTCAAATCTAGACTTGATTTGAATTTACATGGCTTCAAAGTTGTAAATTGGGCTGGATTAAAGCTTCCAAACTGTTTATTTACAATAATACCACAGTTTTGAGGTCTGTTTCTTTTTTATTCTTACCTAGTTTTCTCCTTCATCAGTGAATTCTTCAAAGCGACACGGAGCATTGCTTGTACAGTTGTTTGTAATATGCTGTGTAAGTGCTGTTACGTTTTTTGCTGTTACATATCAAAGCAGAATAAAGGGCTGAATTCTTATTGCTATTAAAATTATGAAGGTATATTCAGGCTATCAGCTACTTCATAGATTTTAGCAGATTTTAGCCTCCAAGTGAAGGTAAGGAAAATTCAGATTAAATATACAAAATGCCTTGACATTACAACTAAGTATCTTGTGGGTCCATTCTCTAAAAGCTGTCGTGGTGCTTCTGAAATGTTAAGCTTCTAAATTTGTACTGAAGAGAAATCTGAAAGAGCAAAATCTCTCTTCTGTATTACTTAGGAGCTGGACAGTACTTTTTCCATTTCCCAACTTTTTTATTTTCAACTAGTGTATTTTTAAAAAGGAAGAAACTAAAAACCTTTTCATTTTGAAGTTCACTTAAAAGGTTTAAGTATGGAATGGTGTCATAATATGAGATGAAATAAAATGCTTCTACTATAGTCTTTCAGATTTTTTGATCAAGTACTGAATTAGCTGCTTGATCTGAAGAAAATATTACTAAATGATTCTGATAAAACATTCCCTGGAAACATTTCAAGTCAGTTTGGACAGGGGTCTGTGCAACTTGTTCTACTTAAAGATGTCCCTGCCCATTCCAGGAGTTGGATTAGATGACCTTAAAAGTTCCTTCTGACCCAGACAATTCTATTTATATTTTTTTTACATTATTTCTGAATTCTTTTCTTAGTAGAAGATTTGTGTATTATTTTAAAGGCTTCTATAGATGTTATCTTTATTGCCACTTTACTCCAGAGAAGCATGGTGATGTTGACTGGCTTTCACTTTTGTCTTAGATAATACCTTTTAATGATATTAAACTTGACTTTTTCCATTCTCATGCCATGGAATAAAATAATGTTGAAGCTCCATGGAAATGGTCTGCACTCCCTGTTTTCCCAGTGGTGGTAAAAAATATAAAAAATTGATAGAAATTATGTACAGAATATAACCTGTTGCATAATTTTTTATATCTTTGGTGCGTTTCTGGATCTGTTCTTTAATATGACTGACTCTTGGTGTATGGTTCAGTTTGACATGTGTGAATGAAGTGTGTCAGGCTAGGTGATTGGATTTTCCTTTGTACACCTCTCAAACAGCAGCACTGCACGCACCATGTACAAGTGACTCTGTTCTTACTAACACAATGCTTGGAACCTCCAAACAAAACAAACAGTCCCTGTATCACTACAGATTCTGTCTCTGAAAAACTTACGAGAATGAGGCAGAGATCCTTAGACAGAAGGTTTTTCAGGGAAACAGCATCCCTTGTAATGATAAAGCCATATATTTTATGTCTCCTGAGGGTTTTCCCTAATAATACCTGTAGGGGAATAAATAATGGCAGGGGTAATGTTATCTGTGCTAACGTGTGTGCACCTCTAACATTATGCAAGACAGCCAAATCCTCCTATCATTTTTTTCTTCTCTGTGTTTATTACAGTTATCAATATAGGAGAAACATGGCTTGGTACCCAGGAGAATGGTACAATGTCTGTCATAGATGACTCTATTAGTGACAGGTAGGACAGAGCAGTAATTTGCCCAGTATTTACTGCAGTGCTCTTAGTGCTTTGTGAATGTACATTGCCACCCTTTAGGACTTCATAAAACTTCATAGATCTCTCTTGTAGAGTGGTTATGCTGTAGTGGTTTTTGCATGTGAATATTTCTGAACAGTCAGGCTGTGCAACAGATAGGAAGAAAATATTTGTAGGACTGGGCACAGCTATTTTTTTTAAGGAGCTACCTTATTTTTTACACTACATCTAGTATGGACCCATTTTGTTTTCAGACTGTGATCAGTGGAAGAGATTTAAATTTCTGTATCTCAGTTTCAATGAAATGTTGATCGCTGTTCAGGCTCACTCAGTATGAGCATGCTGAGATCCACTGCTTTGGGTGGGAGTAGCATGTGATATGTGGTAATTATTGATACATGATTTGCTGTATTTCTCTGTGCTGGCAGTGGTATTGAGGCTATGCAGCAGTATCATACTTCCCCATTATGAAATATGGGATAACCAGTAGAATATTCTTAACTGCAGAATTACAAAAGATTAAATATTAATTTGCATGACCTCCAAAGAAAAAACCAAAAAGCACAAAGAAAAGTTTTTTAAAAATGTACTTCAAACCTACATTTATAAAGTCCTTTTGTAAGCAGCTAGTGACTGTGTGACCTTAGATGCATGGCATTATTATCTCTGCTTCTGCTGATTGGTCTGCACCACAAATCATTGCCACTCTGCACCATGCCAGGCACCAAGGCCTGCCCTTGCTCTGAATCTGTTTTACCCCAAGTATTGAATCATTTAATCCTTGTCTTTTAAACTTTGGGGAAAATGCATGGTTGTAGATGGTAAAATTGATGTTGATACCAGCAAAACCATAATTCTTACCCCATACAGTTTGAAATTATTCCTGTGATGTGACATTAAGGTACACAGGACTGCTCTAGGTGAGTGTGGATCATACACAGATTTCCTCTGTGAGCCCTTAGCTCTTTACTGAGTTGAATGCAAGTTCATTATCTTCCATGTGTTTTCATATTCATTTGCCTCTTGCCTCTGTGTAACTGAAGTTATTACCTTCATAAAAATTAGTTAAGTACACTTAGCAGATAAGTGTAACTACTGAATAGTGGTTAAAACCACCAATAGTGGCTAGGCAAAAAATTAGGGCTACTTATGAGAGGATTCAGAGGTATTTCTGAAATTGCTGTGTGTCAAAACTGAAACATCCACATCGAGAAGGATTTAACATTTTTCATGAGGACTGAGCATTTTCTCACACTCATACACCCACATCATTAATTTTTAACAAATAAATATGGATTTCATCTGCTATTGATGGGAAAAAAAGGCTTTTCCATTTCTTTTCCGAGAAAGTAATAGTTAGTGAAGCATAAATTAAGCTTGGCCAGCAATAGATATAGTTCATTGAACACTGGGGAATACTTAAAGACCATTTGGCTTCCTTTTTCCAAAAAAGAATGCAGGCTGAATCAGATATTTTTTAAAAGGGCACCTGAATTGTTATGAGTCAGGGAAGTGATGTTTGGTTTCTTTGTTTAGGAATTGCCATGTAGCATTTAGAAAAGGATAGATGTGTAAAAATAGCATGATTTTCTCTACTTCCCAGCAATGCTATTTCTTTATCCCCAGTCTGTATAAAACCAAGTATTTCTGTTTATTGGGAGATCAAAAATCTGAAAGGAATGGTGCATCTCAGGTGGGAGGAAGGTAGCATCAAATGTATTGAAAGGAAGTTGCTGCTACAGCTGGAAAGGATGCCCTTCCATTTGAAATGCATTGTTAAAACAAAGAAAGGGTCTGGAGCCTTTGCAATAGGATTGTTTTATTAATTAGTTGCATAGTGTTATTTAAAGAAATCTACTTGATTTTTCTTCTGTTACATTCCCATATGTGCCTATGATTCATCAATTTAGAAAGAAGTGCAGTCAGATCAGCTGAGGAGGATCATCCTGGATTCAGGCAGGTGCCAATCAAACCTGGAAAGCCCATTTGCAGTGACATTGCTGAGCACAGGGATGGATACTTGCTGGAGCTCACTTAGGGATGCAAATGTTGCTGCAAAGGTTTCAGGCTTTTGGCAAAGGAGCAGCAGGGAAAGGGATCCACCTGAGGAACCCAGGTTTGACACAGTTGGATTGCATCCAGCTTGGAGTATCACTGCCTTCCTGTAGAGGCTGGAGTTGCTGATAGCTAATGAGGTCCATACCCTTTCAGAGAGCTTGCTGACAGCATGTCACAGAGCAGGGCTGTAATATAAATAACAAGATTTCACTCTGTTTTCTTTATTGCTCTTTGTTTCTTATATTTTTAGCTGCTTGCTGCAAGAGATGGGTCTCTGGATTGCTTGCTCTGGTGCACACACTTTCTTTTTCTCTGGCTGCCTCTCTCTGTCTCTTGACAGGTGTAAGGAGGATCCTAAATATAGAAGCCACCCGTCAGTTGGCTTCAGCAATCAGCAAGCACTGATTTAGTATTTCTTTTAACCAGCTAAGCTCCAGAAAGGTGTTTCTTTTAAACATTTATCAATTTATTCCACTGCAAGCTTTCTTTAAAATTATTTAAAAACCCTGATTATCCCACAACATGGAAAATACAATTGGCAGTCACATTGCAGAAATTATGGTTGTCAGGAATGGCTCTTGCAATGGAAAGGAGAAAAAATCTGCTTTTTAAAGAACTCCCGTGTTTTAGTAGTTTAGGTAATGGTGTAGAACCTCATTGGGAAAAACACTGAGACTAGGTGTAAGTGCAGTCTCCAATTTTGAGATGAACCCACATTCAGACATACGTAGCTGCACACTTTTCTATTAATTTTTCCTTATGAGAAGAAACTTTAATGCAAATGTACTGATTAGCTGGGATTTACTTTGCTATATACAGAAATTAGGCATGTGGTGAGAAATGGAGGTGTTCTAGCACTGAATATTTATAGTGCTCGCTAAAAGTATTTTTAACACAGAGTTAAAAAGTATTTTTAACACAGAGAGATATTTTTCTTTATGTTAATTTCTTTATCCTGTGGTTGAGGTCAGCACAAAAATACTGATTCTCAAAAATTAACTGGCCAAATTTAATATATTACTACTGCAAAAAGTTCTAAGTAGAATATTTGGGGGGAAAAAAAGAGCTGCAACACTGCATTAAATACAACTTAAACATTTTCTGTTAGTTTGTAGGCAGGATCTCAAATTCTTTCTCTTCCTTGTGACCAGTTGCTATTAATATTCATAGAAATTGTTCACAGCCTACAGAGGAGATACTAATTCAGTATCTAATTGTGACAACTGAGTTGCATGTGATGAAGACCCTTTTTGATACTGATGTGCTTTGATTTTGTATGTTTTATGATAGTGATATACTTACATTATTTAATACAGTTTTAATATTCTAGTGTATTAAACATTGTGTTAAACATGGACACAAGAGAAATCAGTGCCTTTATGTAGCTCAGAAAGGCAGTAGTACTTTTTGGTGGTAGTTGTAGTGGTTACATGTGGTCTGTCTGGTTGTGAAAAATTCTGTGGCAAAATATAGCATGTGTTATGCTTATGTAAGGTTTTATTTTTGGCAACCAGTGCTCCATATACCCAGCCATGAGAAGCAACCTGTTTCTCTATTTCTTTTTTTCCTGTTCTATAAATTGGTATGGTTTATTGGAAGTTTCTGCCATGTCTGGGACATCTGCTTTGCTGGTTGGTGGAGCCTGATTCAAACCCCAGAAAGAAGTATGAGTGCTGCTAGGTGAAATAGCAGGACTGGCCTTGAGAAAATGAAAAATGGTTTAAGATAGAACATGTTTCCAATAAAAGGATGTTTTTTTTCAGATTTGGCACAAGGGATTCTGGGATAAGTCGGACTCTCTTAGTACAGAGAGTCTCAAGCTTTATCCAAACTGCACCTAATGCACCTCCTGGCTGGAAGCTCTTCTACATTTCACAGATCAGAGTATGAACCCATTGAAGCCTAGTAGTTTTGCTTATGAGCTTTAGTTTTTGCGTTTAAGAAGAACTGATTATTCTTCAGTGGGAACTCAAATAATCTCTGACTTCTCAAGGGAGCAAACCAGAGTTTCTATGAGCTGATCATGCAGCCACCAGAGCTGTTGCAGTTCTAGCTGAAACCAGCAGTTACATGTGTAGGCAAACATGTCTTTGCTGTGGTATGAGCCTCCAGGTTGGAAGGCAGAACTGCTTCTATAAAAATCCTTGTGCATCTAATACCCAGAACTTTAATCTCTCCTCGGTCTTCCAAATTTATTTTTCACTTCAGCACCATGTTTTTTTTAGTTGGAAGTTTATTCCCTACTTAGTCCTCCAGATTTATTTTCACTGTAGGATGATGGTTTTTTTTAGCTTGCTAGAGACCTGGCTAGATTCTTTCTGCCTTTGGCACATCATTTAATGAATACAGTGAGAAGAAATTTTCTGCTGAATTTTGTTTTACCAGCCTGGTGTTTACTAGACAGAAAAGGTGGTAGTCTCCTCTCATGAGCATTGTTACAACATACAGGAGTGTGTTGTGGCTGTTACAACATACAGGAGTGTGTTGTGGCTGTAATGTCTACAGGGGTCTTCTTTGCCCTCTATCCAGGGCAGAATCCACATACTCTGCTTTCAAATTTGTGTTTTCATACTCTAGATACATTTTATAAATAGAATAAAAAATTTAACTGAATGATTTTTCCATTATCCCCCAAGAACAATAAATCAGGTCCACATCAGAATTATGTGAAAATATTTCCATTTTGTACTGTATATCATAGAAAGCAAAAAAAAATAATGCTTGCTCAGGAAAACTCCTACTAAAGCAGGTCCTAGCAAAAGATAAGGAAAAAAAAAACTAACAAAACAAACCATTTATTTCCTATGGGTTAGAAATTGTCTTTCTAATAAAAACTTTATCTACCTGTGTCTATCTACCTACCTACTTCCCTATCTTTTTGGAGTTTCTATCCATATATCTATTTACTGGGATGAAGCTGGGGATAAGGAACAGTGCCTATAACTGGATTAAGGTTCTAAGAGGGTTACAAAGAGGATGTAAGGGTACTCTGTGAGCAGGATGACTAAGACTGCTGATAAAAATAGACCAACTGGTCATGTTACATGCTTGGTAATGTTGGGCTTGAAGTGCAAATACTTCAAGAACAAAAGAACAAAAAGAGTCACTGGCCTTCTGTAGCATTAGGTAGGGATGGTTTGCAGTGCTGATAGTGACACAAATATGTTTGTTGAACTGAAGAGAGGAGGAACTCTGGAAGCAGAGTGGATAATCTGTCATGCTGAGCTAGTTTCTGAAGTGACACTCACTTTTGTCTATACATTTTGGGTACAAGGCAGGTTTTCCCTCCCCTTTCTATGCTGGTCATTAGAACCTGGCCAGAGCAGTCACGGGGATTATGCACAAGCCTCAGGCTTTTTCAGACCGCAGAGTTAAAGATTGGAAGTATAAATCTTGACAAAAGCACAATCAGTTATGATTTTCCCACAGAGAGAAGGAGCCCTTCACTGTTTTCAAAACAGACCTGTGATTAACAGCTAGCTGCATAAATAACGGAGATCTTGTATCTCACGTGATACATAAGACTTATCCTCCCAAGCTGCATGGCAGTTCCTTAGGCAAACAAAGTGTTTGTTTTCAAAAGGGTGGATAATTTTAAAAAGGTTTTCTCTATTCTCATTTAATAGTTCTTGTGTTACTAGAATTTATATTTAAGCAATTTCACACCTTCAGACTTGAGGAATATCAAGTATTTTATTTGTTAGCATGAAACTAATATATGTCCTCGTTGCTGAATTCTAGCCACTGCTTTTAAAGGTAATGGTGAAAAAAAATCATCCTCTTGTGAGATGCTATTCCTATACTTTTAGTGCAGCAGTATTCTGGGTTTTTATCCCATGAAATAGAATTCTTCATGGCAAGAGTTCCATGGAAGAGGCCAAATCCAGTGCTGCCAAAGTAAAAGGTTCAGAAAACAGATGGGCTGGATGGTGGTTTTAAGAAGCAAGGGAGGAGTGTGATCCTCATGTCTGAGTGCAAACCTATGCTGTGGCAATTACATAGAATCATTTTTTCTGTCATTTCTGGCTTAGGATTTTAGGCTCTCAGAGCCTGTAGGTCAGACATATGCTTCCAGTTTTCCTTTCCTTCAGGAAAAAATAGAATTTTTTTCAAACTCTTGTTTCTAAATGGTTTTCTTTGTGTTGAAGATTGAGACTAGTTTATCTGTAAGGAACATTATTCTTTGGTGAAAAAACCCTCCCCTAGGTCTGACACCTCCTTTTGTTCTTTTTCCTAAAGTTATCATTCATACACTGAACTTGTTCCATTCCAGGATAAAACTCAGATACCTCTCCTAAGAAAATAGGTCTTTCAAATTGAAATTATAATTCCTATTATGAAAAAGCAGCAAACAACTGTGTGCATATAATGTAATTATGTGTACTTTTCAAAAACAATTTATAGATGCAGAGTCTTGAGTATTTAACTGCAAATTTTACATAGAACATTTATCTCCGTCCTATGACAGTGATGTACTCATACACAGCATTTTTCACCAGATGATGGTCAGAGAACAGGATCTACCCAAGTGTCCCTGAGTGTGACAGAGAGTGGCTGGCCACAGCTGTACCAGTGTGTCAGTGGTATGGAAGGCAGAGATTGCAAAAGGCAGAGCAAGTCTGGTGTAGGTTCACAGCTTTCTCCTGTGGGTTTACATTCATACAGGCCAGGACATCTCAAATGCACTTTGCTCTCCCCAGGAAAAACTTTACAGGAAGAGCTCCCCTGTCTGTTTTTCGGAGAAGACTTAACTAGAAATGCAGGCATCAGTTTTAATTGACACCTGTGTGCCTCTGTCCTGGGGAAACTACTCAGTGTATGATGCTAGACTGAGGTGTCAGCATCAGCACAGCTGGAAACCCGTCAGCTACAGACACAAATGCAGAACAACTGAAATACGCACACATAAACCTTTTGGGCCCTGCTTCCATCAGGGAAAGGAAATCAGGAACCACACAGAAAAGTACTATTTGTCCTGCATAGCCACTCACCTTAAACCATTGATAGCCTTTATGCTTATTGCCCTGTTTGCAAACTTCTCTGACCACAACATCCCATTTCCAGTTCAAGAATTAATCCCTTGGTGGCTGAAGCATGGGAGTGGCAAATCCTCTAGTAGCATGATCTTCTTAAGAGGAGGGTGCATGTGCCAGAGTTGTGTCTCTGCAGAGTGCTTAGTGGGGCACTTACAGACTCCTACCTGTGGCTCATCTAAACAAATACAGTTTTATTGCATGCCTTGTAACTCGGGATAGGAGGGGGAGGATTAAAGGGACACTTGGTAGGAAATTTGCCACCTGGCAGTGCAACAGCTTGAGCATCCCAAGTTTGCAATTAGTCTTTCTAAGAAGAGGTTTGTGGGATCTTAACAAATCCATTGTGCTCAAACTAATCTTGGGTTGTTTGATTAAGGACATTAATCTAGATTTCTGAAATTGCTAAGAACCTAGTGATCAAAATATAAGTAGCTTCTATAATTCAACTTAAGGATTCACATTAAGAAGTCAGATTCTTAAATCTAATCACACAGCAGCACAAATGCTTCTTATATACGTCCTTTGTGGAAGATTTATTTGTGCATATATCATGATGTTACAGCAGGAAACAGACAGTAAATGTATTTCTCCCAGGCTTACAGGCCATGTGAGGACTGCCTGGGAGTGCAGCCCTGGCACTCCAGAACTGTGTAGCTCTCAAAGGATAGCTGAAAAAGGGTGGCAAGACAGCACAGCTTTGTGTTAACTGCACTTTATGTGTTAGCTTTTGGTGTTGCACATTCAACTTTTTAAAGAGGTGTCAATGATTTTTCTATTCCTAGTTCCAGCAAGAGCCCCAAAGAGGATCTCTTCTGGAGCTGTTGATACAGAGTATGGCTTAGGGTGACAAGCCAGAACGTAGCACTTCATAAACAGTCACCACGTTTTTAATGGTTTTTCATCAGGAGACATTTGCTGCTTGTCAAAGTGTCAGTCTGACATCCAGAAGGACTGAAATGCACCCTGAGAACAGCAGCGCAGGCAGGGCTTCATCAGCCGTTTCCATCCATGCTTCCTAGCATTGACAAAAGTATTAATTTTAGTGACCCCAGTCCCATTGTAATTCTTAAATCTTTCAAGAGCAAAGTGTCAGTTCTGGACGTGGTGCAAGTGGTGTTGATGTTGCTGGAGAGCAATCCCAGGGCAGCTGGGAGAGTCAGCTGCAGTGTCTGACGTGCACGTGGCCACCTCTGAAGCACGGCTGGAGGCATTCCTAAATACTTGCTGGAGGTGTCACTGGCTGTCTCTCTGGATCTTTTCTGTCCTTTTTAATGTGCTTTGTCACCTCTTGTGGATGTGAGCTGACTCCAGCCAGCCAGACTGGGACTCTGTTTCTGCAGTACTCTTGCTGTTCCTTGTGAAGCTGCTCCTTTCTCCTGCACAAGGGACACAAACCAGTGCAGGGGTGAGAGGATGAACATTGGCTGTGTCCTCAGTGCATTTGTTACGTGACTTAGCCAGTCAAGGGAGCTGGCAGATGAGATTCATTCCTGAGCTAGCATGTGATGCACAAAGTTGCATTTCACAGCAACTGCTCTTGCCCATTTCTGACATCCAGCATTGTGACAAAAAAAAGTCATGCACTTCTTTTGTGCTGTAAGGACATATTTGTTCTATCTCTGCAAGGAAGGAGTAATGACAACTGCCTGAATCTTCAGAGATCTGAGTGCCTCCTCTGTAGCCTTAGACTGGAACTTGGTTTCCTTGAGTCTCTCTTCTGAACTGCAAAGACTAAAAAATACAGGGATGCTAAATGAATTTCAGATTGTAAAGCACAAAGATTTTAAAGTAGTGGCCACTATTTAAATGTTTCATAGACTACTGCCTGTATATATATATAAATATTTGTCTTCTTCAATTCCATTATAACCAACATTTAAAAAAATCCAAGATAAAATATATTTATATGACAAAGCTTTCCTTAGCAGTGGGGAAAATTAGTCAGTGTGATTCAGGTGTTACTAAACATAGAAATTCCCATACAAACTGCCACATTTTTCCCTGAAATCTTTCTTTGTCTTTCAGCAGCTGGAAAGATGAAGCACCTTTTCTCCACAGATAAATAAAAGTGAGAAGAAGCACTCTGTTCCATTTACACTGGAAAGCAGTTGATCATAAAACTAGTGTTCTGGTACCTAGTTCTGGATTTATTCACTCTCAGCTTGTCATCTTCCTCAGGCATGCAGTGGTCCTGGTAATTCTTCTTGTACTGTGCTGCTGCTGCTGAATTCATGACAGCTCCTCATGGATCAAGACTGATAGGTGGCTGTGGAGTCCAGTCAAGAGAATAAACCATTTTTTAACAAAATACTGTAAATATAATGAGACTAGTGTCAAACTGTTAAGGAAGCAACTCATCTGGTCTGCTTGAAATTTGAGCCTGGATCTAACAATTAATTGACATATAAAAAGATTTCCTTAGGAAGTAAAATCTAATACAAAAAACTTGCCAGGAGCTTTGTCGAACTCAAATCCCATCTCAGTCTGAACAGATCAATAGACTCAATGAAGACTTAACCATTATAAAGAAGCATTCAGATTTTTTTGTAGTACAGAATTCAAAAAGTCTTTATATGAATGTGCTGCTATGGTAAAGACTATAAAAATATTTTTGAATGAAAAGATTTGTGTGGTGTTCTCATTGTTAATTCATTAAAAATAATAATTTGAGTGAAGAAGATAGAAAAATATTTTTTTTTTTTTTCTTGGGAGAAGAGCTATTTGGAAACTACTGACAGGCAAAAAAAGGGGGCACCTGATATGAGGTGAACAAGTAGCCACATTACAGGACACAAACATTCTTTCAGAAAGAAAGAAATTTATAAATGCAACTCAGCCTTTTTAACTCTCTAAGATGCATTTTCTTTTTCTGAATTTATAAAATTATCACAAGGGGAGCATTTATCACACAGATTTTAGTAATCAGTAAGAGTTTAAAAACAGTATAGATTATAACTGCTCATCTGACAGTTGTGTCTCAAAAGACTAGACAGAAAAATTTACAAGAAGTGGGGAAAAGAGGGAAAGTAAAGGAAGGAGATGGCACATTATCACAGCAGTTGAGGAATACAAAAAGATTCAGATTCAATACTTGGAAAATGTCAAATAATGATAAAATAGTGTATTAAAACAGAAAGCCTTGAAGAATATAGGTCCTACAGCAGCAAAACATAAAAAATACTTGGTCAAACAAAGCAAATTCCAACTCTTGATTTTAATGTATGTCTTTAGGACTGTGGGTTAATAGAAAAGATGACTACTCAGTTTTTATCAGCCAACCATGTCCCCACTGTCAGAACCTTTGAACTTCATTATCCCTGAGCAGTTGTCAAACCATCACCTTTGCACATCCCCCAGGAAGCAGGAGCCACTGTTAGTTATGCTTACATGGTCTGTAAATGTGCAGCTCCAGACAGTGGGTATTCCAGAGTTGTAAAGGGACAGCCTCTGAATCTGCGGAGCTGGTTCTTATGGTTTAACCCCCAGCAGCAACTGAGCCTCACACTGCCCCTTGCTGGGGAGGGGGGAGAGAATCTGAGGAGTAAAAGTGAGAAAACTCATGGGTTGAGATAAAGTTTAATGGGGAAAGCAGAAGCTGTGCACTCAAGCAAAGCAACACAAGGAATTAGTTCCCCACTTCCCATGGGCAGGCAGGTGTTCAGCCATGCCCAGGAAAGCAGGGCTCCATCATGTTCAATGGTCGCTTGGCAAAGCAAATGTCATGATTTCAGACATCTGCTTTTTTTCTCTTTCCCTCTTTTTATTTATGCTGTGCATGAGGCATTTTGGTCTGGGATTCCCTGTGGGTCCATCAGAGTCAGCTGTCCCAGCCCTGTCCCCTCCCAAACACCTGTGCACCCCCAGCATCCTCTCTGCTGGGGAGTGAGAAGCTGAAAGAGCCTTGATGCTGAGCAAGCACTGCTCAGTAAGAAATAAAATATCCTTGACTTTTCAACACTGTTTCCAGCACAAACCCAAGCCACAGCCCCCTACTAGCTGTGTATATAATTAATTTTTAGAGAGAGAGAGAAAAAATAATATATATAATTAAATATATTATGTATATATAATAATTTTTTTCTCTAAAAAATAATTCTAATTAACTCTAGTCCACCCAAAAACAGCACAAGTATCAGAAGAAATATTTGATATTTTAAGGGAAGAGGAAAAACATAAAAAAACCCACCCAAAACCAAAACAAAACACCAACCAACCAAAAAAAATTAGAGCAAAGGCTGACCTAGGGAGATGTCAATCATTGCTGTGTTCTAGAAAAAAATATGTTAACTGTCAAGAGTTATTACAGAATATTTTAATTGGCATTATGGAAGTAATCAGCAATACTGTTGAAACATATATTTTGAATTAAATTTAGTCATTTTTAGCTAAAGAAAATAGAGGAAAGAATTTATATGATGATGCATAATAAAAGTCTGAAATCATCCATTTAAAATAATGTTTAGGTACTGAGACTATTGAGACGGTACAAAATGAACAAAGCTGACCTTGATGCACAGTGTCTTGGAAAGTCTAGGAAAAGATGTGTGCAATGTTCTCATTGTTAATTCATTAAAAATAATGATTTTGAGAGAAGAAGATAGAAGAATATATCTTTTTTTTTTTTGCCTTGGTAGAAGAGATATTTGGAAACTACTGATAGGCAAAAAAGGGGGTGGCTGTTATGAAGTGGACAAGTAGCCACATTACTGGAAACAAGCATTCTCTCAGAAAAAAATTTCAGAAATTAAACAAAGTATTTAGATAAACATCAATGCATTTCCCAAAGTGCCTCTGGGCTTCAATGTTTGAGGTTAGACTTTTGTAAAAGTAACCATTCAGCCAGTTTGGAAATCAGTCTATTTTGCCATGTTTTGCATACTAGTGCAGAATAATTATGCTCTCAGAAAAGTTGTAATCATAAAACAGGCAAATTTAGGGCATTAAATGTAGAGTTGTAGATACCTTTTATAATGCATTTGATTTCTCTCTGCTGCTTGTTAGAAAGGATGTGAGTATGAAAGAACTAGAGAAAAGACAAGGATCTAAAAGATCTTTAAAGATTTAACAGTTGGAGTGTTGGTCTTTGGAAAGGGTTAAAAAAGCTAAGTGTGTGTAGTTCAGAAGAGGGAAAACTGTAGTCATGCTCTTTATATAAACACCTTCAAGATAATGATATAAACAGGGGAAAGGGGTTTACAGGTTCCCAGAAGAAAGTGGTAAAATTATATTCTTAAAGTAAGGAGCAGGGAGGGAGGAGAAATATATTTACAAAAAGGTTTAAGATCATAAGTGAGAATAGAGAGTGGAAAAGACCACCACTGGCAAGAGTAATTTCTAAAGACCTACATATTATGCAAAATAAATTCCAGTAACCATCATCATCTTTATTATTGCAATTTTTTTTTTACTTATCCCCCATCTGCAAGATCAAAACAGTTCCTTGCCATTTGTGGGTGCTGTGAAATGGGGTGCCACAAAGATGCAGAACTGCAGGCAGGGAGCAGCAGGATGGCTCAGGGCCCGTGAGTGTGACTTTGTCACAAAACATCAATAATGATAACAAAAGTGACATAGTTAGCTGGCAGATGATAATTTTCTCCTTGGGCCATGTCTTCCACGTGAGTTCAAGAGCCAGGTGTAGGTGGAGATTTGTGTTGCAAGTATTTCATAACAGATTCTGTACTACCGTCACAATGACCCTATAATAATTTTCTTGGAGGATGGAACAAGATTCACTCTGATGTATTTGTGGTGTGATGGTGAAGTTCATAATCATATGACCTGAATTTTCTCCTTTTCTTGGAAAAAATGTAAAGAACCTAAAATACTTGTAGCAGCAGGCTTTCAAGCCTTGCAGCAGGTAGCATGGTGACCTAGAGTACAGATTAGTGTGGCTGCCTGATTTCACTTTCTGGTTCATGTGGCACTTTGTACAGGAATTTCTATAGTCAGCACATAACCCCTCCTCAAGCTCTGGGGTGTGTTTCATTAGAGAATTTCCTGACCAGCTGAAGGACATAATTCAGTAAAGACTCAGACTCAAAGGACGAAGAGAGCAGTGATTACCCACATGGAGTAGGCATTTTATTTCCATTCAACCTCTTTAAATAAGATCAGTTTTTCAAGCCAGTCTTGTGTTGAAGAGGCTGAAAGAGAAGAGGCCAATAATCTGTCCTGATTGTTCTGGCTGGTGGAGCCTGAGCACCACAATGCCCCTACTTATCCCTTCTTTTTTTATTTCTGCCTCTATTTTATTAGCAGGTTTTCTTTTATTTGTCACTGAGCCTTACAGAAGCTGCTTGTATATGTCCTTTTCAGAATGATGGTACAAGTTTTCAGTGTCCTCAGAATCAGAAAGATCTAACTTGTAAATGTGTCTTGACTTTGATCACAGGGCTTTATGCGAGACAAGCATTAAGTGTGTAAGACACAAAGCTTCATGTGTTAGACTCTCTAAGAAACAATAGTTAATTCTGGGAATTAGAAATTACTGGGTCTTCACAGTAAAGACAAAAACTTTTCTCCACAGAAAACTGAGTAAGTTCTGTGTCATGTTGCACAATCATGGACAAAACTAAGCAGAAGCAATTTGTCTTTTATTTTCTGAAAAATTATGACATTGATAACTTTTGGATTAACTGGCATAGGAGTTAAACTGTAATACTTAGTGTAATAGTAAGTTGAAAATAATTACTTTGTTGTCCAAAGGATTTTGGTAAGAGTTTCTTTATCTTCAGCTATTCCTTCCCAATTCAATTTTGAGGTTTTCCTTCCTTAGTGAAAAAAAGCTCCAACTAAATGAAAATTGTCAGTCCAAGCTGACACTTGAAGGTGAATAGATACTTCTTTGAAAATAATAAATAGGGTAAGATAATGTTTATCAAACATTTTATCAAATATTTTTCAAAAATATTAAACTGCTCTCTAGTTTGATATGTTTTGCTTTACATTGCATATAGCAGACCATAACTGGGACAGACAAAAAACCAATGAGGCTGGAAATAAATAAACAGAACTTTGACAGGAAATTTTAAGATTTGAAAACATATCATATCTTCTAAAAATATTTATTGCTAGAACATTCTATTTTTCATAATTATTCATTACCATTATTGAATAAATATTATTTGTAAATTAAGGACTTAGAATAAATTTTTAAACCTAAATAACTGTCAGAAATGTCTCTGTGCAAAGGCTTTTGTGAAATTAGTGTCCAGATATTGCACATTTTTTAATAGTGTGCTAATGAATTTTTGTGATATTTTTCCAAGCAAACCTGATTTATCACTTTTAGAAAGATTACTGTTTGAAGGCAGAAATGTAAAGATTGCCTATATGAATAGAGAGCACATTGCTCTCCTGAATGTGATGAAAATGGAAGATAATGGCTATTTCAAAAGACATGGAGATATTTTCTCCCTGGGAACCACAGCTCTGTTGGTCCTTGTGCTAAATCCCTGCTGGTTCCAGCCAGCAGCAGAGGTACCTGAGAGGTCTGCACTGACCCCAGCAGAGCCACACCAGAATGGATGGCCCTAGACCTGGAGGGCATGATTCTCTCAATAAATAGACTAAGGAGTGAATCAGCACTGTGATCTGATTATGTCTTTGCTTCTAGAAATGGTTTCTCAGGCCACAGTTTATGGGATATTGACTGGCCAATGTTAGAGAGTCACAGTGTCATGTCTTCACTGATAAAGGAGCTGCTGGTTTCTGAGCTGCTTGAACTACAGGCCCTTTGGAATTGATGCCAGGAAGATGAAATTAAATGGGTAGAGGTGATGCTCACACTTATTCTCCTGTGACAGGTAAAGCATTGGCACAGGTTCTAGCAAGACAGAAAAAAAAAATCATATTGCTCTTGAAGTTTTATTCTGCACTCAGTAGTATTTCAGTCTCGGGGCTCTGGCTTGCCAAGACAATTGACCACACTGCATGAGGGTGACCATATGTGCCAGGCAATTTGCTTGAAGGTCATCTCCTTAAATATGGTATTTAATAAAAGTTTTACACCTCTGCTGCAGCGTCAGGATTCTCTAAATCTCTCTGTGGCTGCCCGAAGCCTAAATATCAACAGGTACTGTGCAAGCAACATATGGTGAGGTTCCAGTGGACTAATTTGTTAGCAGCGTAGTTATCTTGCTTGGGGTGCAGATTTCTGGCAGGAGAGTTTTTTTTTTCTTTTTTTTCCTTATTTTTTAAATTTTTCTTTGTTTTTCTTTTTTAATTTTTCTTTTTTTTTTCTTTTTTTTTCTCACTTTGAAATCTATTATACTCACCAAGAAAAAAAAAAAAAACCAAAACAGAAACTTACTGAATTTCTATTTAACATCAGGAATATCCTCAGTAAGCCCAGGCATCACTTCTCAAGGTTGATAATGTTTGTAATAATCAACAAAGCTGTGAGTCTGCAGGCCAAACTGATCTGATGCTTTGCAAGCATGAAGTTTTGTGTGGTTTTAATTTTTTTTTTTTCTAACTGCTTAACACCTGCATTGTTACTGATATCTGTTTGATTCTTTTTGTTTTGAAAGATGTCCAAAGTCCTCTGCTGGAGGGTGGAATGATGTGAGACAATTGTATTGCCAGAGCAGCTCAGGTATTCCTGTAAGGACAGGGTCTGGCAGCAGGGATTGCTGGCACGTGCTTGACACTTGGCACTTGTGCTTTGCACCTGAGCTGTGAGGAGCTGACAGAAACAGGAGAGATCTGCATAGACCAAGGTGTTCCTTAGGCTGTGACTGTGTGTGGGCAAACACAGGCTCCCTTTGCTGGAGCTCCCTGGCAGCCAGAGCGAGCAGAGCCAGGCTGCAGCAGTGCTGGGCTGGCTCATCAGCCTTGTGGGAGGCAGGCTGGGACAGCCTGGCCACCAGGCAGGGCTGACACACGTTGCAGGGTGGAAATGGCTCTTCTCCAGCCAGCTGGAAGCAGAATTTCCCAAGAAGATTCACACTTACTGATGACTTGTTGTGTCACAGACACAATTTCTGAAAAATCCTTTCCTTAGGATTTTTTCTCCTGAGAAGCTGAGAGGCCTCAGGAACAAAATGTAAACAATGGTTATCTGCTGCTGTGGAATGCAACAGGTGCATCTGGGATTGGTCTCATGGGTTTGTTTCTAATTAATGGCCAATCACTGTCAGCTGGCTCAGACTCTCTGTCTGAGCCACAAGCCTTTGTTATTCATTCCTTCTTTTTCTATTCTTAGCTAGCCTTGTGATGAAATCCTTTCTTCTATTCTTTTAGTATAGTTTTAATATAATATATATCATAAAATTATAAATCAAGCCTTCTGAAACATGGAGTCAGATCCTCATCTCTTCCCTCATCCTAAGCCCCCTGCAAGCGTACATTGTCACATTGTTGCTGCAGAGATGATCTTTGTACTCCCTGGTTTGTTGTCAGATAGCATGGTTTATGGCTTCCTACATGTTATTGCCGAAGAAATAATTATTTCCAATAAAATTCAGTATTTGCTGCTGTAGCATGTTGTAGAACCCCAGAACAATATCAGTTCAAGTCAGCAAGCTGCTTTTTACTGCCACTGTGTGCCAGGTGCCTCCAAGCTTCCTTCTCCCAGCTCATCTCTTATTGATTTCTGTGGCTTATCTGCAAACCCTGTGTAATACTTGGGTCCTCATTCATATAAGTAGTCAACCTTCCTGTAGCACACCTTATCTGCTTCATTATCTTAATTTGATAATCTTGTAAGATGTCAGTCTTTTTATCAGTACTTTCCTGATGTGGAGATTAAGCTGCTCATCCTTTTAAGTTCTCCACATGAAAATCAGCTCTGGGTTCTCCTCAGTACTAGATGTGGAAGATAATGATAATGCTTAAAATCCCTGCATTGATTTAAAGGACCCTCCTGGCCATGGAATATCCTTGTTCTTTTCAGGAGGCAAATTAAAAAAAAAATAATAATAAAGGAAGTTTTTAGGTTCTTCCCTGTCTGGCAAAGCTTTATGAGCTGTAATACAAATGCAACTTACTCTGGCTTTTTGGAGCACTGCTCTGATTTCTTACATAGGTACAAGTTCTATAATAGCGTGTTAGAGATTTTCTTAGCAATATTTTTATAGGTAATTTTATAAGTGCTTCAACACTTTTGCAAAGCTAGTTCTTTTGAAGCCTGTAAGAGCTCTTCCCTTTTCTTCATTTAAGCTGGTTTATCACAGCTCAAACTTTGCCCCTAGATGACTCTTTTGCTTATTAGAATAATCTGTATCTGCATGAGAAAATGCAGGCTGAAACAGCAGCAAAAATCCATTCACCAGTCTGCACTGCAGGTCTCTAGTACTTGCCATGGAGCTTTTCTTGGCACTGGATTTCTAGTGCCTGGAGTGGAACTTGTGTATGGGATGAATAGGAAATACACAGTGGGATGATGAGTAGATAGAGGCACTGCAGTGTAGAAATTTGGCCATTTTTATTAGCTAGTTCAGGGAAAGCTGATGCTGCCACTGTCTCTTCTTTGCTCTGTTAATTGTAGATTTGGTCTGTAGTTCTGTATGGAGTTCCATGTGGGAAGGTGCAGGTTGTTTTTTTCTCGTTAGCTTTTGTTGTTTCCATGCAGATACATGAGGCTTCTTATACAGAACAGTTCACAGGATTAAGGACTAAGTTAAGGACAGGGGAATATTAAAATGGATTTAAAGTAGTCTAATACAAAAATATTAGATCCTTATTCTCTTGATAGAGTGACCTATTTCAATGGGTATGTCTCTAAATCTCTTTCCCTCCTCCCATAGAAATTCACGTGGGTTTATTTACAGTAGTGGTTTGACACACATAAAAAAAGTAATGAAGACATGAGGTTGCTAAGTACCTTTTATGAGAGTAGAGAAAAACTCTTCTATTAAAACAAAGAGTGAGAAATAATGGAACTATATCCATTAACTACTCATATTTATTTCTAAACAATTTCCAGAATAACTGTGAATTTGAGATGTGTAAATATGACATTCTTCTGTTACTGCTAAAATGTTTTGGGAATTAATCCTTTGATATATTCATGAATCATTGCAAAAGGCCTCTCTGTAAAGTTGTGTTTATATGTAAAGTTGTGTGTGTATATACAGACACATACACAGACATATGCAGCCATTTAAAGAACTCTGAGATTTGTTTAAAACTACTGTGAAAATACTAACATTTCTCATGCAGTTTCTTTTTGCTACTGAAAGTTAGAAATATTTTATTACTTTTCTGCATATAATTGCATTTAAAAACCTTTGTAAAACTGCTGTAAGGACTAGTTTATGGTTTTGTAATGAGCACTCTCTGCTATATTCTGCTATATCATCCAGTGGCCACTGTCCTACATGAATGCTTGAGTGCAAATATCCATCACTATATTTTATCTTAAAGCACACAGTATTGAAACAGGAGCTCATCAAATTCCCCAAAAGAATTCCAAACAGAAGCTGCAATTACTGTTGTTTTGTTGCTTCCAGCATGCCAAGCTCCATATTATAAATGCCTTTACTTTGTGCAGTAGAGTGTTCATTCTGTTGCAAGGAATTCTGGTTGTTTACTGCTAACACTCAAAGACTATGCTGAACATTTTGGGTATGTGCTGTGATTTTCCTTGAGGTGCTTCCTTATTTAGTGATGCAATTTTAATGTGCATCATTAGTCAGAGTGGCTTTTTACTTAAAGTAATTGATTATATAGAGCCATGGAAGTAATCATGATTGTGAAGGCAGTAGATAACCAGTAAAAGTGGACAGTTGGTGAAAGTATTTTATAACTTTCCATCTTTTGGAAAAAGAGCTATGTGAAAAAAGTACAGACAACCGAGAAATTATATGTTTGCTTTCAACAACATTTTTGTGTTTTCTCTGTGACCAGGTTTGAGGGTTTTTTTTAAATCTTCCTTCTTTCACTTTGTTTAAAGAATTTTTAGGGAGAATGAAAATGGTTGGGTTTTGCCTGGAGCACATGTGTTAGTTTGCTTTATCATTTTCAAAATTGTTTTTAAAAAAAAGAACTTACTGAAATGCCTACTGGTAATTCCTCTTTTCTCTCTTTAGTTAGGCTTCAGTGAGTGCAGTGAAAGAATCCTCTAATTTAAGCCCTTAAACGGTGGAATTATTTGCAGTAAGATTTTTAGTGGATCAATAGAATTTGGATGAAAGGAACCTGTCATATCATCCATTTTTTCTTTGCTTAAGGCTAAGACAGTGTTATGTGAGTCTTAAAAATACAAAGTCTACCATATGTGTGTCTCCTAGGTAGTGGGAGCTTGAGTTTGTGGCTGATTAGGCAGTTAAACCATGGAGTAGACTGTGCACAGTCACAGAAAGGACTGTCAAAGGATTAACAGAAATCCACACAAACCACCTGTAGCATGAACCACCTTTAGCAGAAGATTTGGAGACCAAGAGACATCTCAGTAGGAATATAAAAGCACAAATGAAAATCATGCTTTTTGCTAGTAGTTGGAGCTTGAGACTGTGTTTAGCATTTGGCTAAACCAATGAACTCTGGTATCCATAAGATTGAAGCTGAAAACTGTAGGAAGAGGCCATGAGCCAATGCATGAGGAACTTCATAATTTTGTGTAAAATGGAGCCATAATTTGGGGTATTCAGATCAGGCTACAAGACAGCTAACTTAAGTACTTCTCCAAGTTTTAGGCTTTCTGGCATGGTCCCATGAATCAAAAAAAAGTCCTACATGAGAAATCAGGTGTTACATTTTCTGACTGTGTAAGGAGTGGTATTTCCCTAGGGGAGGTGTGAATCCACACAGCTCTGGAAGAATGAGTTGGGACCACCCCATGAGATCCTGTGGCCTGGAGTGCCTGGAGATGGGATGGGGAAATCAGAGAACTGTTTGTCTCTGAGTTGTTCTGTGTTGTGGGAGAGGCAAGCTTGGAAAGGAGCAGGGACCTTCTTGTTTAATCCATGATCAAATAGCTTTAGAAATAAATAATGGTTTATAATTTAAATATAGCCCCACACAAAGCTATTTGTTGCCTTTATTTTGAAATTTTAAATGGCTTGTTGGTTAATGTGAGTTTTTTCACAGTGGAATAGTAGGACTTGGCTTTTGATAGTGCCATGTCATGCTTGCTGTGGGAAGTTGTTAAACTAAATCAATTTATACCAGAGTAAACGTATTGCAAAATAATGTGGCACAAGATAATTCTTTTACTGCATCAACTGAGTGCTGATTTGAGTAGATGTGGAGAGATACAACTGCTCTGAATGGCTTTGCTTGCTGCTTTGCTCTGGATATCGGGGGACTGGAGAGGTTAGAGGTTTGCAGAACTAAGATATTTCTGCTCCCACTTATTTGCCCAACAGTCTAGTGAATCCATGACCAGGAGGGTGATTCTTTTCACGGTTCTGCTATGATTTCCTTTATGGTTTGGCAGGTTAGTTGTAATTTGTTTAGCCTTTCAGGAAATACCTATTTGGAGCTTGTAGTGTTGACAAAAGGCCAATAAGCATAACAAAGAGGGAGGTCCCTTTCACTTGTCCAGATGACTGATAACAAATAAAAGGTCAGCTTCACATTTCATAGGTCACTTACTTTTTTCTTGTGGGAACAAAGTCAATCTGCCCACTTTCCCTCCTTAAGACTGCTACCAATGGACTCTATGAATGATGATGTGACTGCTTGTGCTGACATGCTTTTTGGATTGGCATCTGAAAGAACGTGGTAAAAATCATCAGTCAGAGGTGAAAATGTGCGTTTGCTAAAGGTTAAATCATTTTAGGTGGAGCAAGAAGCAACTTCAGGGTATCCCATCAGAAGTGGAGAAGAGAGAATACTGAAATCTCATTATAACAGTGATGCAAGTTCACAGTTTGCTAGTCCAGGACACGCTACTTGATTTTTTTGTATCTAGCATTGGCAAGGGTATGGTAACTGAGCTGCCAATACCCTGTTTGCATAGGAAAGCTGATAGCCATCAGATATTTTACAGCACATTTTCAATATCTCATTGTTGTACACTACAAAAAGAGAGTGTGTATGGAGAAACCCCTTGTATTGTGATATTAAAGTTTGTATACATGGACCTTTCTTCTCAGCTAACACTGCTGAGGGTGCAGATACCCAAATATGACACCATCTCTAAGAATTCCATTACTTTTGTGCTGAAGTCTATTACTCTGTTCTTTGGCCTTTTCTTGTCTTGCCTCCATTTATTTTATCAAGAACTGCTATTAACTGTGTTAATAAAGGATTTCTACAGTGTCGAAGAACAGGATAATAGACCTGTATTGTGTGTGCAGTAATGCTTCTCTCAATGTCTGACACTAGTGCTGTTTCTGTATTGGAAATGATGAGAAGTTAGTGTTTTATGATGAGTTTTTATCATAAACCATGGTTTCTAAATGTCTGATTTTGTTGTTGCAACATGAAAGTAATTTATTCAGAGAAACAAGAGAACTATAAAAGATTTATACACAATTAGGAGTTTAACTTGACTAGAAATGTCAACATTTTTCTCCCCAAATGCTCTTCTGTGAAAGTACTCTCCTCTTTCTCTTTGAGGACATACAGTAGCCTACATAAATCAAAGTATTAAGTTGATGAAATATTAAACACAAATTCTAAACTTTCATTAAAGTGGTCTGTTACCTTTGTAAGACTGAAAGCCATCTCATCCTTCTTATCTAGAGTATCATCAGTTGTACTGCAGGCAACAGATCCCACATAGCACAGCACTCTATTCTAAATGAAAAGAGGTTATGTTTCAGCAACATGCTTAGAAAGGGGAATAAATTGATAAAATTTTGATTGTGCTACTTTGTTTTGTGCTCAGGGCCTTTTAAACATCAGCTGTTCTCAGAATGCTTTCAGGATAGCCTTCTGCAGTCATGATTGCTGGTACACAGAGAGGATGTGCTAATTCTGCAAATGGAAGCTGATCAGATGTCTCTGTTTACCCTCTCCTGTAGCCACACAGATCGGGTGGTGGTGGATGTGGCAGAGTGGCCCATTCTCAAACTCTCACTTGAATTTGAGAGGGGGGTTTTGTTGAGAGAGGCAAATTGACGATTTAGTGCAGAAATGGGGTTTTTGTGCAAAACAACTATGAGGATTTATACTCCTGTGAAAGCTCCTGTGCTATGTACCCCATGATACAATCCTGAGGCACAGCTCAGAAAGCCCAGTTCAGGCACTCGACTTTCCTACATGGCAGGAGGCAGAAACCTCTAAATAGGAAACTCAGAAAACCTGCAGCAAGAATCTAAAGTAGGTGACACAAATGTCCCTTCAATTGTTGTTAATATAATGGAGGTTGGGCACACAGATTCCTTAGACACTGAAAAATATCTCAACCTTGTCCTAGGAAAACGTTCAGAGATTTCATCTGTGCTCTGTAGCACTAAGCAGTGTGTAAAGTTACAGTACAGATACAGCCTCCATCTACAGTCATGTAACAGAGAACTAAAGGTGTATCTGTCAAACAAACCACTCTTAGTTCTTGCCAGATTAACATACCTTGGCTGCACAAAGCACCTGCCTGTTACTGCTGCTTAACTTTCACACAGTAAAATCATTGAGAGGGTTGGTTGCCTTTAGGACCTCCTGAAGCTGGGCTAATTCTTGAAATGCTGTTGTCAGCTCTCTCAAATAACCCAGTAAAAGTCAAGGTAAAATAAAAAACATTCTGCATATTGCATGTCATATGGATACATTTCAAACCCCTTGAATCTGAGGCCTGATTGATGATTTCTGTGCAATCTAACTAGAATCTTTGACAAAATTCAGCTAATTGCATTAGTGCTTGGTTGCAGTCAGTTTTATTGGAGTTACACATGTTGTGTAAGGTGTTCAGGTACTACAAATTCATGAAAAATACTTCTGTATGAGAGAGTATTTTGAAATAAGCAAGTAGCACACACTGTGCTATGAATTTTATTTAAACATACATGTAATGGAAGAGGTAAGAAAGAACTTTGATATACAAAATGCTAGCCTAACGTGTCAGATGCAGACAGAAGTAAAAAGAAAATTATGAGAATTATGCTTATGTAGAAGGTACAGATTGTGACACTGTGAATGAGTCTCTGGCAAAGATATGGATGGCTCTGCTGTTTCAGAGCCATCTTCATGGTGAGCTTGTACAAAAGTTTTTGCCTTCCCTCCCATCTGGAGAATGTTACATATTCAGAGCTCTTGAGGCATTCAGTGTATCCTTGGAATCTTGTATGTTGTCACAGCAAAATTGTATTGCAGTCCTGACAATGAAGAGAAATGCAGAAACTGCACCTAACTTAAAAGATTCCTTCATCTTCCTCTAATGCTATCGACAGCTTTTGCACTAAGCAATTTGGAAACTGCCTAGGGTAGCATTTTATAAATAAATTTTTAAAAAATTTGAAATGCATTCATTCACAGAGTTGTATCTAAATTAGGCAATTCAATATTTTAGTTTTTGCTTTCGTAATATAAGAGCTGTCCCTTCATGTCCTTCATTCTCACTTTCAGTCTCTGCCATCTATTACTCCCTTCTACTTACCAACACACAGCCAGGCCTAAATAAATGCAGCATGACCCCCCAAAGTTTAAATTTTCCCTGCTTGTCAAGCTCTTATTTTCTTCTTTTCTGTTGCCTGAATAGTTCCTATGTGAGTCTTTTAAATATTCTGTACCTACTTCTGATAACCCAGGTTGGAATCAAGGCATCTCTTTACTTGTCACAGTGCAGATTGCAGCATGGGAGAGGCAGCCTGTGGTGGAGGCTTGTGTTCTTTGCATGTTCACATTCAAATTACTATTGTTTCTATTTGTAAACCCTTTTCTTTCCTTCCCTTCCTTTCCTTCCTTTCCTTCCGCCCCTTCCTTCCGCCCCTTCCCTCCGCCCTTCCTTCCTTCTGCCACTTCCTTCCTTCCGCCACTTCCTTCCTTCCGCCACTTCCTTCCTTCCGCCACTTCCTTCCTTCTGCCACTTCCTTCCTTCCGCCACTTCCTCCCTCCCTGCCTCTTTTAAAATGAATTCAGTACTTTCCTAGATCAGTATCAGTGAATCTGTAATTGATTACTAAATTGGTGGTGGTGCACTCCCTTCTGAACAGCTAACACCACTGTTCTGGATTAACACTTTTCCTTATCAAATATTGTCTATGACTCTGAAATTTAAAACCCCAGTGTTTTTTATTGGAAACAGAGAACAAGGTGCTGGAAAATAAAAAGGAAAGCACCTTCCCGACGTATCTGTTTTGTGTACCACAAAAGGACATTACTTTAACAGTTGGCTTTTTTTCCTTTGCTCTGTGTAATGACTGCTAGAGATACTGATTTAATCAACCAACCATGCAAGCACAATGATTGTGAACCAGATCGTTGTGCAGCAAACAAATGTTTCACAGTAAATTGCCAAGGGATACCAGCAACTCTGCTCTGGTTTTGCTCAAATAGATTGTCTTTTAAGCAGCTGCCTCATGAAAAGCCTTTGTTATGTATGAACCTTTAATCAAAATGTCACTAAATCCTGCATTCTGGGATGCTTCATTTGAAACACATCCAATGTTCTTATTTATTAAATTGTCCAGTGTCGAATCCAGCCACCACTATCCCTAGTAAGCGAAGATGGATGAGGGAGTGACAAAAGGCTTGTGTCACAGCTGAGATCAGTTGTGTGTGTGTGATGTCTTGATCTGTTTGTACAACCCTCTCGGGGACCATTGGGCAATTAAGTTCACCCATTTCAAACACGGCCTTTTCTGTACACTCTGGTTTGATAGGAGAATGGGCAATTCCCAGTAATGACTACTACATCAATTATATTGCATTGTATTGATGTTTAATTAGAGAATGTGTTGAAAATGGGGAAGGGGACAACTGGAAGAGGGGAGGGTTGTCTCCCAAGTAAATGTCAGAGACCTTTTCTTAATAGCCTTTTTAATGTGCATTGAATGCACTGACAAGCACTGTGGCCTCCTGACCTTCAAGCATTTACCCCTGCCTGAGAAAGGAGAGCGAAGCTGCTTTGAGAAGGAATTGTTTTAGAGCTGAATTACATTTAGTGTCATTCTTGTTCAGCTTTACTGTGAAGTGACCCTTACAGCCCTTTAGCCCCGTGTGCACAGTTGGAAACCATTTCTTTGCCTGAGCTTTCTGAATCAAACACTTGCAGTCTCTTCAAACAGCCTTTCAAAAGTGAAACCCAAACATCATGAACGTGAACTCTTATTTTTCTAGGGTTTATGTAAGTAATCCATGAGCTGTCTATAAGAATTCTTTGAAAGAAAAATAATGAAGCCAAGGCTGTCGTATCACTCAAACAATGACATTAAACACCGTCCTTCAATCTCCAGTTTCTTCAGATTTAAGAAAAGTGGTATAAATTACAAATGGAGGATTACAACAGAAATATAAGACCTGCACAGTTGTTTATGACTGAACTGGCCTGCAACACCTGACACCAGCCATTTCTAAAGGTTAATATTCTAAAGCAGAAGATTGCAATATGGCTTTGGTTTCTGCTGGTTCTTTACAGGGTGATTGCATTGAAATTTTCTGGTAGGTTGCAGTATGCTAGCACTTCTGATACACAGCTGCTCTCTCTAACACCCTGGAGAAACAGCCATGGGTTTAATTCATCTAAGGGTCTCCTGCACAAGCCTGTGCAGGCATTGTCCTGATCCTGTGATCAGGAGTCCTGACCTTATGTTTTCAAGACAGCAAACTGCAGTGTGTGTGTGGTGAGGAAACACACTGACAATCTCTTGAATCAGGAGGAAAAGAATGCATTGCTTGTTTCTCATATACTATTATCCTTTTCACACAGCCATTAATATGCATCTGCATCCCGGGAACAACGACGTGCCAGCTGCGCCTTTAGCAAAAACTCCGTCTAATTCAGCGTGACTTTGTGGAATGGGAAGAATTTAAAGACAGCGTGGCTATGCTAATTTTGATGTTAATTTCTGTAGGAACTTAATATTCTGTGTCATTCTTTTGCCTGTGCAGTAATCTCTGCTTTGCATCTTCTGGCGTGATATTTTACTTTTTGTTTTAAATGGCAGCACTGAATGCAGATTGTGCGAATCTTTCAGAATATGGAGTCAGTTCAGGTCTTTCCAAAAAAAAGTCTCTTCATTACTCTAAATGCTATTAGTACACGTGCCACAGCAGTGGCACATTAGGGTGGTGACAATTTTGCACATTGGCAGTCAGGCTTTGAAAGAAAGAATATATTTGCAGAGGAAATATTTGGAAATGTTTTTGCAGCTGATTAATTTGGATGTGTAGCTTTCAAGTTATATGCTTTGGAGTACACTGTACAACAAAAAAAAATTGAAGTATTTAATTAAAAAGAATATAATAATTTAGAAGAAGAGCAGCTGTACATTGGTGGTGTATATTTGGAGTAAGATGGTTTTTTTTTTCTTAGACTACATAGGTTTATCAGAAGGTGACATTCTGATATCTGAAGTAATAGATGTTTTATTTATGAAGCCCTGACATTATTAAACAAGGGGGATCAACACCACAGAAAAATGCATTTGAAAGGAGGTTATAAAATTTGCAGCTTGGTAGCAAACAGCTCATAGTTGTGTAAAAAACCCCTACACTTTTTTACCAATCTTTATTTCTTTTTTTTTAGTGCTTAAATGATCATAGAATATTCTCAGTATGAATTTAATATTAAAGAATTGTTATAAATAATGTATCTTTTAGATAGTGTTAAAAATTTCATACAGATTTTTAAGGAAGATTCTTCATATACAATCATGGCCCGTCTTTCAGAGCACATAAACACCTGCTTGTTTTGAAACATTTCTCAATTTTTACTTTTATCTTTTACATTTAGGCAAGTGGCAAACTCAGAAACAATAGACTTGGAGTCCAGGATCTGAGTGCAGCCTCCAGTTCTGCTGTGTGCTTCAATTCTGTGATTAGTGTGACTTGCATAGGGGAAAATACTCACCTGCTCCTGTACCTTGCTGCAGCAAAGCACAGGCTGGGTACTTCAGGGTTTTGCTGGTGCCAGTGTCAGTCCTGGGTGTTGGACTTTTGCTGCTACAGCTAAAGCCTACATCAGACAATCAGATAAAAATAGAGGAATGAGTAACTCAGCTCCCTGATCATGCTGTCATTGCTTTAGTTGCACTTGCCTGATATATTCTAAGAGAGGCAAAGTACTTCAATTCTATTTTTTCCCACTAAACTTCCCCCTGCCCCCAAAAATTGGAAAACAAACAAACTTATTATTTTTTTAATAAGGGTGCTGATTTATACCTCAGTTCTCTGAAAGTCAGTGAGAAACACTGACTGAAGGCTGCATCCATGTGTTGCTAAACTCAGGGGAAGCTTTGCTGTTCAGGTCCTCAGAAGTGTAGGTGATGACATAATGAGGTGAACACAGGGTCATTTCCCTCAAAGCTTATCTTGGCATTTCTGTAAGTACAACTTAAACCAAAACAGCAGATCAAACTAACTGCAGGCTTTAAGGAGATAAATGTAGGTGTCTTATTGTGGTGGCCTGTACAATTTATTCAGTATGAAGAGCAGACAACTCCAGTACATATGTGCAGCTTCTGCATTAAATATGAGTTAAAACAAGAATCTGAAGTGGTTAGGGCATAAATTGGATAGCTTAGATGAAATACTCATGCAGTTGAATCAGTGCATGTATGTGATTATGAATATGTTCCTGGTTTGTATGAATCTCAGTTTTTTTTCCTTTAATCTTTTCTTTACTGGTACCCAAGGTATCATATTTTTATATCCTTTTTTTAACTAGTGTTAAAATGTAATGCTTATTAGTGTGGGAAAGAAGTAATTTCAATATAAATTATGATTAAAGTATGAGTGTGATATGTTAAACACTACTGATAAAGTAATTGTTTGCCTGAAATGTCTTAGCAAAATTGTGCTGTTAAGCACTTTGTAAAATTCCATTACAACTGAGATTTATTTTTCAATCATTTTTTAAGACATGCTTTTTTATTCTCCAAAGGCATTATGCTATTAACAGATTTGCCATATAATACAGAACCATCAAAAATAGCAGCGTTTACATCTTAATTTGCATAAGGACTTGCTTCTAATCCAGATTCCATTGTTAAAGTACTGGAATAACTGCAGTGATGTATATGAGATTCAATTTCAGACTCCTTCTTACCATATTGCATGTATAATTTTAGTGGAATATCTGTGTTTTTACTGGGGAGATTTTACTGAGACCAGATTGCATTAAAGAGTGTCCAGTTGCATTGGATACTCTTTAAATTCCAGTTATCAGAGCTGAAGCAAAGAGATGATGAGGGGCATATTACCTGCTCTTTTAGGGGATCTCTGGTGAGTGCAAGTACAACCAGGTCTCTCCAGCAATGCCTGCTCCTCTGTGAGATCTATATCCTTGGCCACATGTTAGACCATTTCAGTTTAAAATTAAATGACTGCTTTTAATCTGGTACAGACTAGAAACAAATTAGGGGGTCTTCATTCTGAATTTATATTTCTCAGTCACAAAATCAGTAACTAGATTTGGAAAGATTTGGAAAGCTTTCTCAATGGTAAACAAGAAATGGTACTACATGTATATCTTATTGTAAAAGCCTTTAATGAAACTTATCTGAGCTCTACTTGCAGTCATTTGAGCTGAAAATTTGTTATGTCTTCTCTGTTGAAATGTTTTAGCAGTATAATCTCTGATAATTAAAACACAATCATTTTTGAAGAGTCCTTTTCACAGCTTATATAGCAATTTTGTAGCTGACTCTGTCAGGCTTGCATTAAGGATTGATCTTAAATTATTAAATGATATTTTGTGCAACTGTAATTTCCGTGAGAGGATATTTTTCATGTTATTTGCTAGGAAGCTTTAGACTGCTAAAGACCACTTTTGGCAGAGTAAGGGGAAATATTTGGGAAGCAGAAACTATAATTATGAACACGTGTAGTTAAACACCTCTTAGGCACTTGGCTCATGCTGAACAACGTTGTGAAATAATAGGACCATGCTCTTCAAAGTGGACACCATATTGAAGGAATTACTTGCTCACTTTTGATTAACATCTGGGTGTTTTGAAGAATCTGCTACACACTTGTTAAAATGTAAAGTGAAGTTGCAGATGAAGAGTAGAAATATGAGGAGAGGTTATTTCAGTGAGAATGAGCAGCAGTCAGCAGGTCCAACCTCTGGGTCAGAGGGGGCTCTTCCCAGATCCATCTGTGAAGCCTTCTCATGTAGGTATTTAGGCAAAGTTTGGCTGGAAGGTGAGAGCAAAACAGGCATTCAGGCTGTGCTCCAAAGGAGATCTTGAGGTGAAGGAGTTAGTTTGGCCTAGAAGTCCTGGCTGAGAATGGGGAAAGGTTTCTGCTTCTGTGAGCAATGGGGCAAAGGCTAAGCAGCTCATGGTGCCATTCACAGCTGACCATTTCCGTCTTGAAAGCTGCCACTGGGACTCAGTATTGTTCTCAAAGCAGTATTTTCTCAAAAAGAAGTACACAGAAAAGGATCTGCCCTTCGCGTGCCATGAACAATTGACTTGCTGCTGACTTTCTCATGGAAGTCAGTGGGACTTAAAGATCCTGAGCTGCTGGCCCAGTCAAAGGGCCATTCCTTCTCCTTCTGTCTGTACCAATGCTGCCATCTCTGGATTCCTTGTTCCCAATTATCTGTGGTACAGGGGGAGTCCTTGAAAAAGCAGTTGGCAGACCAGTCAGTTGGGAATGCTCTTGAGAACTTGTTCTCTGAAGACCATGATTGAGGTGAACTATGTTCATATAGAGAAGGAGTGCTGGGGGGAAAAAATGGAAACATGTTATACCTTCTGTCACTGGATGGCCTAACTACATAAATTAAAAGCTTTAAACCCCAAAGTCTGAACATTAGGATGTCTGCTGCTAAGAACCAAATGTATCCTGAAGAGATTTCTGTCTCCATTGACGTTTTCTGCCTACAGAATAACAGATAGGTTATAACATAACAGAGAAGTTATGTCTTGCTTCCCAAATGTTTCCATTTGGGAAATGTAAAACAACTATTCCAAGCAAGGGTTTTTCACTTTGAGAACAGGAAAGAATAAAAGGGGCTATCTTATCTCTGGGAGGTCCTTGCATGGCCAGCAGCTTGTCACACTTAGGAAGATAAGACAGTCAAAGAGGGCAAAGAAACAAAGTATTATTAATATTTCTTCTTGCCAACAAAGGAAATGTCTTTTCCTGGAGAGCAGAAGATGCAGAAGATTTTGTGCGTACATTTTTATGCACAGAGATCACATAGCTCCTATATTTTCCTCACTCAGGAAAAATGTCATGAATTAATCTTTGCTTTGCTTTTTGCTTTGCTTTGCTTTTACATTTTTCCAAACATTTACACAAAATTGTGAGATATATTTTTAACAGATAGTTAGCACTTGATATATATTCCTGTATCATTATTGCATTGCCCTCTTTTATTCATTTTCTGGCTATGGAGACAGTGGACGTTTGAGAGGTTGATGTGATAACAATGGGATTTTAGTGATCTTTGCATCAGTTTCGCCATATCTGGCCCCTTTCATTCTGTTTTAGAATCAGTGGAATTTTGGTACATTATGAAAATTTCTTCAGTATTTCACAAAAACTTGTCTTTATTTCTCCTTCAAAAGTCTGGTTGTCTATAAATCTATCTGTTTGTCCCTGTACCTGAAAGATGAGTGCTGTCAGCTTAGGTCATGAAAAAAATACAGTGCTATTTAAAATCACTAGTTGTGCAGTGAGAGGTGTAAATGCAGAAAATGGGTAATTTCTGGGTAGAATGTTAGTAATTCTATTGTAACTTCCATTCACATGCCTTCTACAAATTACTATAAGAATTTCTATTTGCCCTTTGGTGTTACCTAAGAGTGACAAAGAATGGCTGTGAAGCCTTTGTAGCCTTTTCACCCTCCTTCACTAACAGCAAATCTTCTAAAAAACATCTAAATCTGAAAGTGAAGGCTTTTTCTGAGCAAGAGAATAAAGTGGGAAAAGTGAAAAAATATTGCAAGGCTTTGTCTCCCAGTTTCCGAAACTAATCTCATTTATCTTCATTTTCCGAACATCACTTTTCAATTGAATCAGGAGCAGTGTGTTATGTATTTTTTTTTCTTTCTGATAATCAGAGAAATATTGACCTATTTTGAAAACACTTCTTCCTCTCACTACTGACAGCTTTCATCACTTCAGTTGTTGCTATTTTTATATAAAAGAGCTATAAAGGAACTTGAGCTGAATGTAATCTTAACTGTAGAGAACTGGATGTGGATCTCCAACATACCACATGACTTTGATTGTCAGAGTTAAGGTTTAACCTTGCCTCTTTAGATTATAATATATTATCCAAGCAGAAGTCAGCTAATGGACCTTAAATTAGTGTGAGTGGTCTAGAAAAAGATGGCATATCATTACATGAATATCCCTTCATTGATGTCAGCAGAAAAATACTGCATTAGTTTCAGCAGGGAAAAAAAAGGTTATAGCCAGGTTACTCTGCATTGAAATGTCTTGGTTTCTTTTACCCTTGTAATTGAGAAGTGCTCTGTTTTGCAAGTACAGGTTTAATATAAAAATAGGTTTTAATGAAATTAAAATAAAGATTGTTTTAGTCTAGCACCTGCTATATTCAGTTCTACCTGTAGTGTGGCTAGGGGTGTACCTGTGAAAATCCTTTGACTTTAGTAAATACAATTGCTTTAAAAAAATGAGAAAAATTACAAAAAGAAAAGGAAGAAAACAAAATCTTCCTGTGCTATCAAAATAGCCGTTTCACCAAGTTGGCTAATCACATAATGTGGATGGATGGCTTTTTAGTGTTTTGGCTACTTTATCATCAATCTGATCACAGCCCAGGCGACAGGAGCAGGGTTGTACCTTCTAATGCCCCAGTAAATGACCTGTGTCAGTCTGCCTTTAATCAGACAGCTCCCTCCATCATTCAGATCCCTGGAAGTTGCTATAGGAAGGCATGTGCACACTCCTTTTGTCTTGTCACCGCTTCATGCAGGGACAACCTGTGTGTGGGAGAAGGGGTTACAGTCAAGTGTCCTGCAGAACATGATCACCTTACAGTAGGGGATACATCCATTGCAATGTTTGTGCCAAACTAACAATGATGGGAACAAACCAGCTTTTTGTACAGGCTTTCTGTTGGTGCTCTTCGAAGAAAAAATAATTGCTGCTGCTTCTTTAAGTCATGGGGAGTCCCATTTGCTGTGACAGCTTTCCAATTGTTAAATAAACTCTGACCATAAGCAGCTGTCAGACAGATATTGCACTGCAGGCTTCAGTTAAAAGGAGCACCAGACAAGCATTTCAGTGCCTAGAGGCCCTTATTTATTTTAAGACACACTTAAAAAACCCCCCAAAACCACAATGAGATAATACGAGTCCTTCACTGGAAAAGAGAAACAAAACCCATTTTATTTTATAGACTATATGCAATTTTCTCGTGGAAGTTTAAGAATGTGAGTATGTCCATTTTTGATAAAAAAGCCTATGTGGAACATGAAATGTCTCAAATGCACACTTTTGTCTGGTAGCAAGGTAGGAAATTGAGATGCAGAAATCCTGACATTAGACTTTATAAATATTACTAATCATATTCAAATTCTTGTGGGAAAGCAAGAGGAATTATATTGAGCTTCCTCAAAGTCATAGAATGTAATTTTATCATTTCTACTTTTGACAGTAATCTAGCTCAACACTTGTGATGTCATTGCTTTTTGCCATCTGAACAATTTGAGCTGGTTGAAAATGTCCTTGTTTATTGCAGGGGGATTGGACTGGATGACCTTTAAAGGTCCCTTCCAACCCAAACTATTCTATGGTTCCATAATTCTGTGACAATGTTGCACCCTGATATACAGGAAAGCAAAAAATAGGACAGTTTTCACTACAGAAGGTCTAACAGACTAACTCCAATATGCAAGAAAATCATCTTGAGGTAAATATATAGTGAATATATTGGAAGAAACTTTATAAGTTACAATAAAATTACAGCTGGGGAGGGAGATTGCCATTAATTTAGGAAGAAGGTGTACTTCCTCCTATTCCAGTTTACAAACTGATACTCTCTACCCTTACCTAACTAAAAGTCAAGCTGAAGAACTTGGACTAGTAATCAAAGTTAACCAGAACTCCACTAGAAGATATTTAGAAGATGGGTTCAGCTCACCTGGCTGAGAAGAGAGTGAGTCAGCTCTGGACATGCCTTTTCCCATTGACATTGAAGCAGAAGCCTACCTTAAACACAAATTAAAATCAAACCAAACCCAAAATAAAACAAAAACTAGTCATGGTGATTAATTTCAAAAGGCGAGGTGTGGGCTAATTGTCTGGAGGCAGGTGTTCTAGACAATATAAAAGAAGTATTTATTGAAAAATCAATATTTTTTTTTCATGTTAAAGAACAAATATGATGCATATTTCATTTACAAGTAATAGTAATTATTGATTTTATGTTTAGCTTCTTCTTAAATTTCAAATTTAACTCACGAGCTAAGTAGCTAACTAGTTAACTAATGTGTGTCTTCACCATTCCAGTTTTGTTTAAAGACAGAGAGGAATATATCTCGTAAAATATAAAGCAGTAGGAAATGGAAAAAGTCAATTTAAAAATCAATCCTCCTTGATTTTTTCTATTGACTCCTGTTAGAAATAACACCCACAATTTTATAACTGAAATGGATCATAAAAAATCTCAGGGTATTCAATTATTTATTTTATGCTTTTGAAACCACTTTTGGGTAATGGGTTTCACTTTTTCACTTTTCATTTACTTCATTCTTCCGCTCAGAAAAACGGAAACCATTTAAAAATGGAAAATTTTAACATTTTCTTGTTTGTGCTTGTACTTGTGCTTTTGAGTCAACACGCTTCACACAGATGCAGTGATGGTCTTAAAGCCATGATAAACATAATGCACCATGGTTTTAAACAATCTGATTTCTATACAGAACTAAATATTTAAATAATATAGGGCTTTGTGGAGATTGAACCAGGAAATTAAATTATTTTATTTCAGTTTTTGGAAAGCAAAGTATAGAAGGAAAGGTTTGGGAGCAGTACACCAACAATGGAATTAATAACTATAGTCAATGCAAATATTATTTTTCATGTGTGAAGAAAGCATGAGGAAGGATCCTTTAATAAAAAATAATCAACTTGAGACCATAATAGAGATGGTACTCTTTGAAGATATTGGTTGTGGATTAGCAGAAAATGTATTCATTAAAGCCATGGAAAAAAGTAGTAAAATCAGTCTTCCATCTTCTATCTTAGTCTTTCAAATTTTGCATTTTGAAGAAAAAATGGAATCTTCCTTTTTTCTGTCTTTATTAATGAATTAATCTAAGTTGTCATCCCTGGGGTATGAGATAAGGCTGGGAAATGGCTGAGATAAATATGTTTATCTGTTCTAGGTTTCAGAGCAGAAAGCAGGCATAATGGCAGGGATAATGTGAGAGTTGAGTTGGACGTGAAAATTTCTGGCTAGGCAAGCAAGACAACCTTCTGAACATGGATCTTACTGGAATAAACTTTCACCATGGCTCCTTTCCTGCTAGAGGACGTGACGTGGCACAGAAACCGTGTTGGATCCAATGCTTTTCCAGAGAGTCAGGTTTACTGGGCACAGGGAGCAGAGCACAGCAGCGAATCACTTGTTCCCTGTGACAGCAGCCAGGAGCAAACGTGCCTTTCCAAAACAGCTCGTGGCCACTGCTTCCTGTCCTGCTGTCGCTTCCTTGGAGAGAGGCTACAGGCCAGAAAGTCTAGTGTGGTTTGTAAGCCTGCTTCCAGCTGCTGTTTTTCCCTGCACTGTCTGTTGGGAGAAGGACCTTGGGGCACTCAGGAGAGGCATTTCTGGGAGTGAGCTGCAGGGCAGGCAGGTTGTCCTGGCAGGCAGTGTGCCAGCTCTGTTGCGGGGATCTTTGCTGCAGCTTGGCTGCAGAGATATGATGGCACTCTTGGGTTTACAGGTGGCACAGCATGGTGGTCACCACAGACAGCTCTAGGAACAGATTCTTGTCAACAAGGCTGAGTAGAGGAAAATCCTCAAAGACAAGTCTTCTGTGTTTTGTGTTCAACTTTATCTCTTTTATTTTTTCCCCTTTTCTGTGCTATATGCTTGTATGCCATTTCCACTTGTCAGTGATCTAATTGGATGCCTCTGATTTGTTTTTTGTTTTCTGCAGGATAAAAGCATGGGTGGATAAGATGCAAGAAGACCTCGTGACACTCGCACGAACTGCAAGTGGGGTGGACCGGCTTGCTGAAGTAAGAAGAGGTGTCCTGGGCTACTGTAACTAGAAACTGAAGGGCTTCTACCTTCCAGGCTTTGCAATCATTTCATCCCAACATACAAAAGTGGTTTTGGGGGATTAAACTCTGCAGTGCTTACTGAGAGAGAAATGAAGAACAGACATCCATCAGTTCACTCTCAGTGTTGCAGCACTTCCTCATTCATGATATTTAATCAGCTTTGCAGTGTCAGACATAAGGCTTGCCATTCTTGCAACACTTCCACTGAAGCAAGCACTTTTATGTTCTGTTTGTCAAATATGGTATCCAGGAAGCAACCATTCACAGTGGTGGAGAATTCTGCTCTCTATATTAACAAGGGAACCTATCTTTCTGACACATATTTCATGAAATGGGGCAGCTTTTGGTTCGCAGAAACACAGATGAGAATGAAAACTACTTTTATTCAGCTGTTCAATTTAACACCAAGTTTGTTTTAGAGAAGAATTTACAAATGCCTCATTGAGGTTTTTTTTGTGTTATTCTTTTATTCATAGATGGTGACAGCACATGTGCCATTGCAGAAATGAAGGCACAGTTAGGAACGTGTCAGAATTACACTGCCTATAGAATTTTGTATGTATGCATCACAATCCAGTATACAACCATAAGATCATACCTCTCCCTATCCCTGCACAAGAGCTATGGCTCTTTATTTGACGTGATGGATGTCTGATTCAAGGTGAAGGGAATTTTGCTCCTGCATCAGGAAACTGAGCTATTGTTTGCCAGCAAAAGCCCCTGGTGCTGGGGAGCAGGATGTGAAGCCTTGAGGTTTGGTTTTCAGAAAATGATTCCAAATAATCCATGAAATGGATAGCAGAGGTTTGAGCAGATAGCTTCGAAAGGTTTTTGAAGTGTTAAGAAGCACAGAGAAAAAATAATTTGTGAAGTTGTCAGATTTAGCATTGTGTATTGATGTACTCCTTTGCCCTTAATGACCTTTTGCCCAGACATTCATGTCTTGTTTGTATCCTGTCCCAGAAGGACATTTTGTCTTTCCTGGCTAAAAGAGGAGGTTGGATGATTAGCTCAGATGTCCATTAGCTCAGATGAGATCACCACTGTCATAAAAGGAAGGGCTGTGTCGCTGCATGCATGATGAACATAAATGAAGATTGCAGAGTTTATTTTAGTTCTATCCTTTCCTAATATTTGACTGCATCATATTTGCAACACAAGTTAAAGCAGAAGCTTTAGATGCATGTTTTAATCTTTAAAAACCATAAACAAACTGAAAACAAAATCTTGAAACCCTACACAAATCATCAGATTCCTGCAAGCATGGGTTTCCAATGCAAAAATGTCTATCACTCGTGCTTCCTGAGGAAATGAAAGGTTTGGAAGCATGGAACTCTCACTGGAGTTTCTGCAGGTGGATTTCACATGTATCTGCTGACAGAGAACAAAAAGAATTGCAAATTATCAGAATCCAGGTTCTGGTGGGGACTTTCTGCTACAAGTCCCTTTTTGCTTATTTAATTCAGGTGTGATCCGGTCTGTTCTGCACTTGCTGTGTCTCTTTTTTCCCTTCCATTCAGCATCTTGCTACTGATTCACCATTCAACTTTCCATTCCTTTCCTGCTGTGTTGCTTGGCTGTCTTTCATTTCTCCTCAACCTATGCTATATTTCTGTCTCAGCTTTGCTGTTTCACCAGTCTGCCTTTCTATTTTACACTAGTTTCTTGTCTCTATTTTAGGATCTTTCTCCTCAGCTTTTTCCAGATCAGCACCTCTCTCTTAACTCCTTCTTTTTTCTTAGCATTTCCAAAATATTCTGTCCAGGTGTGTGTGGCCAGCCTGTCACAATATTCTCATCTCTTCTCTTCCACAGGAATTTCTCTTCCCCTTTCTCACATTTACCTCCATCACTAATTCTCAGTCTCAGACCTGTAATTTTCTCCTGTATGATTTTTCTATTTCACCTTCCCTTCCAGTCTCACTTTTTCCTTACTCTTTGCTTGCCCTTTTCCAGTCTATTATCTCCTGTTTCCATATCTCAGTCTCTTGCCCTTTGTCCTTCATTCAGTTTTCCTCTCCTCCTCCTCCCACTGTGTAGACCTGAGAGACCCCAGCCAAGTCTGATCTTGAGCTGCAGAGGAGGTGGGACATTCTCTAGGAGTGATGTCTCTGAGTTGGAATACACCTGTGTTCTCAGCCATTTAGCTGATTAAATCTCTGCAGTGATCTCCAGGTCCTTTTCAGGCTAAATTTTTTTTTAACACTAAAGACTAAAATATATCTTTAAAAACACAGCATTGAGGTTTTAATCTACAATGAATATGTAACAGGAAAATGAATTACACAGGATTTCTAACTGGACCAAATCAATGAATTCTCAACCATTTTTCTATGCCTTCTTGTGTAAGGACCACATAGTAAAATAGATAGTGAAAAGCCAAGAGATTGATGTTTCATTCCTTTTTTTCCCCCGAGGAAAATGTTAGTTTATGTTGTTAATATTTGGCAAATTTACAAGCTGCTCAACAGTCTTATAAGGAAAACTACTGGACAAGCCTAATAATCTGTAGTGCTACCAGCTTTGCCACAGTGACATTCACGTGGATAAAAACAAAAACATGAATGTGTGAATACTATAGGTAAATTTCTTTTGAAAGGCAGAATTTACAATAGACTTCAAGGAAATAGTGCTACTTCAGATGATGTTCACAAGATGGTCGATATGTGCTTGTAATCCCAGGATTAAAAGCATGAAAGGGAGATGTTTCCATGTAAAATATCCCACTATATCAAAGCCATGTGTTTGACCTACATGGCACGACGTCTTTTTCTAGACATGAGGTTTTAATTAGCTCTCCTGGCTGCAAGGGAAAACACAAAGCCCTGCAAGGTATAACCCACACTCTCTCCCACTCTCTTCTTATTTACAGCCTATTGTCACTTGCCCATCTCTGAATGACATCCTTTTTTGTTTCCTGCTCACTGCCTATTAACATTTAGTTAGATCTTTCTGAAATGAACCACAATCTTGGAAAAATGGAGACTACAAGACATGAAAAACAGCATGCCTGCATGGTTGTCACTTTTATTCACAGAATTTGCCTTCAGATGCTCAAGCTTTAGAAATGCTTACGGTCAGATTGAATTTTCAGCTTTTTTTCTGATTTATTTCTTCTTCCACCTCCAGAATTGTTTGGATCAAACCTGTAGTCTTCATGTAAACTTGAAAAAAGAAATAATTTGTTTGGGGTTTCTGCCGCTTATTTCTCTAAAAGCAGAATGAATATTATAAAAAGAAGGAGCAGATTGCTCCTATTATAAAATAGTAAACAAGACTTTTTGTCAAAAGCTGTAATAATCAGATTGGTAGGAGAAATGTCTTCCCTTGTTTAATTTTGCCAAGTGTGAGGCTAAAGCTCTTAGCAAGAACATGTAACAGATTATAACCATTTCACAGCCTGGTCAATCTTTCCCTGGACTCAGAGGAAGAATTCCCACTGATTCAGCTGAAGTCAGGATCTGTGCCTGCTTTGTGCAATTAAGTCTTCTATGAAGATCTCTAAAGTGACCAAGATAGCTCTCAAAGTAGCACAATTAATATGTTCTCTTCTAGAGTGAATTAACACAAACCAGAGCTTTTTCAATTAGCTGCAGTGCTAATGGTGCTCCCATAATTTGCTGAAAGTATCTCAGGGTTCATCAGTGCTATCTGTGTTTGGATGTGCCTTGGGTGTCTGGGGGTCTTGGTGCTGCAGGGAAATGTACAATGGAAACACTGTACAATGATCTCTTCTGCAGAACTATTTTTTTTTTTCCATGACCATGAGGGAGTGGGATAGGAGTACTACCTTAATTCTCAATCATTTTGTTTTTAGACTTGGAGAACTTTTGAGCAGAAGGATGTAGGTGGTAATTGGGGTGGGGCTGTGGCTGAGCCTCATCCCCAGTGGGCACAGCTGTGAGCAGCAGGTGAGCAGCACTGACAGCACTGAGCCATGGAGTGCCCAGGGGCACTGACCAACCCCCAAAGGGAACAGAGGGCACACAGGGGCAGGGCATCAACATGGGGAGTGTAAAAGGTTGGGCTAAAGAACAAAAGAACAAGAAGGGCAGAGCTTGCAGCCTTCTGAAGTGATATGGTGTTACTCTGTATGGGAAGATGCTTGAAGCCTTCTGAAACTGTATGGTGATATTCTGTGTATGGTGGCTCTCTCAACTGTGACATGCTGCAACAGAAAGGATGTAAAACTCAGAGTGTAATGTGACCTTGCAAAAGAATAAAAAAAATAATTGTAGATGACTATTAAAGCCAAGTGAGGTGTGTGGAAAGCGGATGGCTGTCCTGTTGAGATTAGTACTTTGGTAAGAGTCTAATTTATTCTGCAGTGTGGACATAGATAACCAGGGAAAGTATTTTTTTGTATTTAAGGTGTTTGAATTCAATATGTACTAAATTCCATTGAATTATATTTAAGGAGAATCTCTTCAGAAGAGGATTCCCTTTTCTTTCTTCATTGACAATTTTCTTACAGTGATTTGGAATCTCAATCTTGTCCTAGTGACTAACCACTCTTTCTCTTGCTTTTGCATATATAATGTAGCCATTGTAACTCTCACTAATCACAACTTTTGAAAATACCTGTAATGAATATTCCACATAGTGTTTAAAAAGACAAAATATTTGGGAATTTATTAGCTCATTAGTGATTCTGCCTCTGAAAATATGATTATGTTTGTGCTGATGCATATTTTGTACACCTTTTCTCTTGTTAGCAATGATGAGAGCAGTATAATGCCTGTAGTAAGAAAAACTGCAAAAGAAAATTTGGATGCCCTTAAAATTAGGAGGTTTATGTTGAGGCTACTCTTACCCACAGCCTGAACCAGGCAAAGTAGCATAACTGGGGTTGAAGAAATAAGGAGCTGGAGAGGCAGGTGAGAGCTGTTTATTGTGATGCCCAAAGGAGCCTCAGTGGGATTGGGGTGTCCTGCAGAGGTCCAGGAGTTGTGCTCCATGATCCCCATGGATCTCTTTCAAGTCAGCACATTCTCTGGTTCTGGGATACTCTCTGGGAATGGTCTCAAAATAGTCTTCCAAAAATAGTTTTAAAGCACATATTTAAATCCTGCTTTTTTGGACATCGCTATGAGTTTAGGTGAGATCTGGGAGAACTCCAACTTGGATGTAATACCAGTGTAATATCCCCATTACAGTAATGCAATGATTGCTTCAACAAGGCAGGAAGTCGGGGCTCAAGATGCCAAAATACTCAGCTGGTTGAAAACTGGCAGAGCTCCACTGACTGCAGTGGATTACACTGATTTACATTTGCTAAGAATCATGACTAACAACATTTGATTACCAGCCAAGCAGGTAAAAAGTATTAAAAAAAAACCAAAAACCAGATTTTTACACAAAAAGCAGAGGCTATTTCTGCTGTAGTTGCCCAGCTGAAGAAGGTACTGTCCTTAGTCCTTCCTAAGGATTTTTTTCCCTATAAGAGCAAAGGGAATGTTTATAAGGAGGTGTTGTATGTACAGCTTGAGACTTGGAAGCAGGAATACAGGATACACAGGAAAATATTGTCTTGTGTGCTTCTTTTTAACTGTCTCTCAACAAAGCAGGACTTAGTATATTCTTTTTAGTTTTAAAACTATTATGTTAAAAAAAAAAACAAAAAAACACAAACAGCAACAAATAGTCTTGTAATTGTCATTTCAGCTTAAGAAGGTTCATGTAACTTTGCTTACCCATGAACTCTCTGTGCATTCAGGCATTATGAAGATGCTCTGGTGTGAAGGATATGTGATTTCTACAGAGCAAATGGACTGTTAGAAAAAAAAAAAGGAAGAGACTGTAGCTTTAATAGAATTTTAAGTCCATGTAGCAAAATAAATTTGGAGATTGATCTCACTGGCTGCATTTCTCAGTAGGTGTTTGGTCTTTGAAAAGACAAAATATGTACAAAGTCACATTCTGGTCTGAAAACTAGATACCTCAGCATACAGGAAAAAAAAAAAAAACGGTGAAGGACCTACTGAACTATGGATTTAAGTACATAGTTCCATTTTCATGAAAGTATGCACAACTTCCATTTTTACATAGAATGTTCACAGCAAAGACTCATGACTAAGCTAATTGACAGCTCATTTAATCTAATAAACTACTACAAGTATGCTTCTGGACTCCAGCTCTAAAATTCCTCTAGGCACAGGGGAGAGAGAAGGAGGGGAACCCTGCAGTGCTCAGAAAGGAAGGCCTTGGATTAGAGAATCTGCCTTAGAGCAATGCATGAGCTTGTCTGTTCCAAACTGATTGAAGAGAATCCCCTTTTACAGAAACACTGAATTAAAAAATGTGGGTCTGTGTAAAGAGCTTTGATGTGACAAACACACTGGAGCTTCTCTATGCCTGTTACACCAGGAAAATGCCATCTTGTGCAGTGTAACCTTTTCAGGCAATGGCAGAAATGAGTGAAGCATCAGATAGAGAGGCAGTTCCAAGGAACTCCACTCCCTGAATCTGTTCCCTTTTTGCTACATCTCTGCAAAAACAATCCATGCATGATGTTCATAAGGCATGCTGTTATTACAGTTCCAGGAGCTGTAGAGTGAATCCATATAGGCTGACTTGGCCTGTAAATGACATTCTGACTGAGATAAAAATACTGTTTCATCCTACAAAAGAAAAAGAGGTATGGGTGTATGATATGTGGTGATGAGTTTCATTCACCAAATGAGTCCACCAGCAATTGTTAGAAGATTTTTATTTATTTTGTCTTTTGAATGCTGTTTTATAATAATTAGCTGTTCTTCAGTGGACAGCCCAGCTGAGATCCTGCAGGAGCACATTTCATCCCTTGCTCAGCGTGAGCTCTGTGTGCCTCATGCACAGATGGTGTGGGTCTGCTCAGGCACTCACATTGGCAGCAGCTTCCCAGGCCACACTTCCAGCTTTCCAGGTCTTGGATCAGTCTCTGGAGTTTAACAGAGATGAATGGCTTGTAAGAGAGACTGATCTCTGATTTGAACTGCCCTGGAGCAGGGATGTTCAGGAAAGCTTCCCTCTGCCAGAAGGAATTATAACCTGCAGTGACTTTCTGTTGGGCTCTACAGATTTTGGCTTAATTTGTCTTAGAAGCTCTGTTCTAGAGGCCCTACAGACACACCACTGACTTAGAGAAGCTGTCATACAGTGCTTGTCTTGTTCATTCATTATCTGTGTAGAGGTCTGTGCAAGGGGAGGCTTTAACAGCTTACTTAAAGTTCGTGTAAGACTTGTGTCTGGATGATCTTCTCTATTGTCATAGGAAGCTGCAATTCCTGCTTAAGAATGTGATTTGGCAGGTAATTTAGCAGTAAACAATTTCATTCCTATTATTTTTCTCAGTGATTGGCATGATATTTATGTGGTTCTTTCTTTACATTTATAAGGTAAAGAAAGATTTATCCATTTATTAAAAGCTTTGTAAAAATTTGGATTTATATTTTGCAAACATTGAACCAATACATGGAGTTGAAAATTCTATTTATTTTTACAAGCTCTATTATTTATATATTTATTTATGTATTTATTTATTTTAACTCAATAGCTCATGCTATTCTCTGATGAGCTAGCAGATGGACCTAGGTGATATATGGACACATTCCAAAATATGCTACACTCACCCTTGTTAAGGTTGAAGTAATGGAGAGTTTTATGATTAAGAAAAGTAAAAAGAAGAAATGCAAGAACTGATTTTTTTTTTAAAGATAGTTGATTTTAGGAATAACAACCCAAGTTAATATATTTGGTGACCATTTCTCTGAGGGTACTGGCTATGGACATTGTAAGTTTGAATTTCATTAGTAAATGAGATTTTTTGATTGAAGTGTTCCGAATGCCGTAGATTCTGGTGACTTTGTCAGTATTTTGACCCTGGATTTCAAGATGCTTCTGACATATAAAATAAAAATATATTGTGCAGTCCATCCTTCTAAACCCCTGAAAATGTAAAATGTAACTGATACCACAGCACTTGTAGACACAAGTGTTGTAACTATGAAGCTGCTTCCTGTATATCCTGGGTGTACTTCCCAGTGCTCTAAGAAAGGAAGTGTTTAAATGAATTAAATCTGGGAAATAAAGAAAATTTTCTGTTCTTTCAAATTGTGCCACTCAGTGTGGTTCACAATGACTGATCTCAAAAATCAGAAATGTGTTATCTTCCTTCTTTTCTCCTTTTGTCTCCTTTTGTTGTCCTCAATGAAACAAAATACTAAGCAACTTTTTTTAAAACATAAAGTAGAGAAGACTTTTTACCCATATAAACCAAAACTGCATTTTTATGGAATCTTGAAATGAAAATTCAAAGTCAACTATTTTGAAGTTGTTGAAGAACTTTCATCCTCATTGGGTCACCAGTTTTATAGTTGCTGAATCTTCCTTGAGTTCAGGCCATATTTATGGGTCATTCTGGTTGTCTACAAATGAAGTTTTTCCACTGAGGTGCAGTTTTGTTATGTTGTTTTTCTAAGGAAAAAAATTGATAAAAAGAGAGTAACTCTATTCAGCTTTTTTAATTACCTTGGTAATATGTAACAAAATAGATATCAGAAAGTTTGGCTGAGTGAGAGTGTATGAAGCCAACCTCTGAAACACATGAATTCTTTCTAAGCCCAAATAGGCTATTGCACACTATTCACATTTGTCTTCTCCCTCATCCCTAAGGTGAGGACACCACTCTGCTGTCCCTGAGAGAGGTGTGGTGAAAGGAAGGGAGGTCAGGATTCCTTTTAGAATAGAATTATGAAGGGTTTGGTACAGTGAAATGTGGTCAATTCAGATATTTATTGAGGAGTCAGAGTCCATTTAACAGGATGATAATAATGTATGAGATGGTTTAGCCTGGTTAGGGACTCCCAAAGTTATTCACAGGTTTTTTTAACAATGTATGTCCCATTTGAGGTGTACCACTGCCACTGCTATGTCCTGTGTGCAGCCAAATACCAAAGCTGCAGCCATTAAAAGTAGAATTCTCCAAACTAAATTCTGTTGAGTTTACACATTGCTGACCAGTGATGAGATGTCAGGAAAATGGAATTACTTTTAAAAATGCAAGCTGGGAAATTTAAATACATATCTGCAAGCTTTCTTTGTAATCTAAATAGAAATTAAGAGACTGTCAAAACACAGGGAGCCTCATTTGCTATTTGCAGTTGCCATTCTCTCTCTACTCCCTTAGCAATAAACTGACATTTTGAAGCTTTCCTTCTTCCAGCAAACAAAAGCAGCTGTAAGTCACTAAGAATAGGTGGCTCCATTAACAAAGCTTGCTCAAGCTCAAGGGAAGAGACGGCCTAATATTACTGTAGCTTCAATTACTGTTTGATGATCTGGGTAATCTTTGATCAAAGCACTGTTCCTGATTAATTTATAATGTTCTGTTGGCTTCAACAGTAATAAATTCTGTCCTATTGGTACTTGTATTCAGATTTTTTTTGTAGAAGCTGAGAATAAAATTAAACATTTTCTTTAAGAAAAAAAATCACACACTGAACCAAACAAAGCCCCAAACATTAGAGTTAATAATTTTCTAAGTCCTGTGGTTAGTAAAAAGGAAAAAAACCAAACAAACAAAAAAAACCCAAAAAAGCTGTTCAAGTTAAATTCTGAGATTTAAAATTACTTTTGGGGAGAGAGTCAGTAGATGACAAATTGCATTAAGAATAGCTAAGGCAGGCCAAAATTTCCTATGAATAAGTGAGTTTTTAGAAATTACGTAAGTGGCCATCTCCAGATATACCAGAAGTGCAGAATAAATGTGAAACATTTTCTTCCTATTGTTCTTCTTCTGTTACAAGAAAGATCCACTTGTACTCATGAATTGGCGTTTTTGAGTTCTTACTCAGTCTCAGCTAAAAGCCTGAGTTAAAACTGATATGAAACCAATAAATGATGTCATCTTGTTACTTAATACTGTATTTTTATCATTAGCAAAATTGAATACCTTCAAAAAGGTTTTTCTTAACAAAAAAGGAAGGGGGGTGTAAAATCTGCTTTTCCTGTGTAAAGTAGCAGAAGTACAAAGCTGAACTGTTTTATCAAGGTTTAAATACAAAGTGGCAATTACAAAAATTGCTTCTTAATTTGAAAGTCCTCTGGACTACTCTATTAATTATCAACAGTCAAAAGGGGCTGATGATTCCTACAAAGTGTGCCTGATTATGTGCTTCCCTTTGAGTGGGCACCTGAGTGAGCCCATTGACTCTGGCACTGCTTATCCTCTCTCTGCTGCTAACTGAGCCATGAGTGGTCCCAGCACCTTGCAGAATTCAGGCTGAGTGTTTTGCTTAAGAATGAACTTGCTCTGATATTTATTTTTTCCCCTAACGTGCACGTCACTGCTGTGGTAAGTCGTGGTTTTCAGCCCATCAGCTGCTCTGGCACTTGTCATCCCAGACCTTCAGAGCACTCAGTGATCAGGCAAGTGATTCTGAAAAGCAACAGCTACACTGAACTACTGGGGTGGTTTCCTCCTTTGTGCTGTTGCCATGAATTCTAGGAATGAAGGCATCTGTGAGTTGCTAGGGAGCAGCTGTGATCTAATTTATACACTGTATGGAGCAGAGACCTATAAAATACTCAGACTTGTTCCTTTGAACACACAGAATGCTTCTTAGAAATGAGCGTTTTTCAATGAGTTTCTCAATGAATTGCTTCTGATTAAAAGAAGTGTCTTGTGAGAATGAAAAATAGTCTGGCATGTATATAGAAATAGAAACTCTTAATATAACTTTGGGAATAACACTAGTAAGAAGATAAAATTTTGTTATGTTGGGCAGATCATATTGTTTTTAGCTGCTAAATTTCAGTTAAAGGAGAATATCTACAATAACAAAAAAGTTAGATATAGTATATGATAATATAATATAATATAATAATGATATAATGTAATGCAATATAAAATTAGAAAGTGGTTATTTATTTTTTTCTGACTTTTCCTGCTCCCAGGATCTCATCATATTTTTGGATGTCTGTCACATGACCTCTTCTTTCTGCTTTTCTCTCAGAAATGAGATCATGATGTAACTTCATGGCATTGGTAAAAACAGAAACTAAACTTACTAAATATATGTGTGCTATTAGTTGATATTTTGTTAGCTAAAAAAAATTATTTGAACAGAAACTTTCATTCTTTAAAACATTGGATATTATTAATAAAACTAAAATTATTTATTTATTTATTTATTTATTTTTATTTTAATATTACCCTAATCTCAGTAAGGAATGAACTTTTTTTTTCAGCTGAGGACTGGACTGAAATGGAGCAGATGGCCCAGGGTACAGGCAGAGGTTCCTGGTGGGACAGGTCTGGATCACTCAGCCCTGGTAGTGCCACAAAGTGGTGGAAAACAAGAGACTGGAAGGACCAGGGGGAATTGGCAATGGGAGGGCCTTTCCAGAAGTGAGGAGTGGGCAGAAAGAGAATATTTTACTCAGCCTTTATTTAAGTTTCACTCTGTTGAGAAGGATTTAAAAAAATAAATTAAATAGGTAAATTACTTTAGTGCACAAGCTTGTAAAACCTAGGTCAAGATTTCACAAGCATTGTTAGTAGTTTGGTGTGGTTGATTGCAGAAGAGATGGGGGAAAACCCAGCACAAAGTTTTGGTTGATTTTGCTGCAAGCTCAGCACTATTTTTGAGCAGTAGATTTTGCCATCCTGGCAGTCTCCAGCTGGTCTAGGCTGACACAAAATCATTTGGTGATAAGGCAGTGATTGTTGACAGAGCTGTCTCAGCCCAGCTGAGCTAAGTGGTCTTGAAAAGAATATTGAAATAATAAAAAGCATCCATAGATTTACCTTGTACAGATAAGTATAATTGAAATTGTTCAGCTATTTCATTTCTCTTTTCCAAAGCTGGAAAAATCACAGTGATTTTGGTTAACTTTTGAAATTCTGGGTTTGAACTTCTGAAGACATTGGCTGCTATGATTTCTATGTCCATGGAAGCATTCAGTGATGGAAATGAGATTGGCATGTTCATGTCCTATGTTTGGGCCCTCAGCCAAGTTAGCACTGCCTGAAGGAGAGGCTCTGTTGTTTTTAAACTGGGTGACTCACATGTTCAGAGCAAACAAACAAACAAAGAGGCAAAGGAGTTCTGCTGCAGTTGAAAATAATTCTTTTTCTGAGTGTGATACAGCATGAGGGCTGTTTAAATAAATTTTCAGTGCTAGGGCCAGCCCAAATGCCTGCCACAATTCAGCAAGAGCCATGTAATAATGTCTTTCATTCTCTCTCAATTTATGCAGAAGTGTTTGACTTGCCCTGGCGAGCTTTGAGGGAAGCAAGGAGAATGTCTCTTTGTGAGAGATTTATAAACATGTCCTTGAAGGCTGAACAGAGAGGGGCACGTTCTGCTGAGGAGCTGGCAGTTTTTCTAATCTTTGTCACATTCAACTATTGTTGTGTTGTTTCACCTTAATGTGACTCTCTCCATCATGTTCTCTCCCCTAAAACCTTGCAGTTCATTATGTGCAATTTTAATACAGTCTTTCCTGAATAAAGAAGTGCATGACTATTGACTTCAGAAAAGAATTGAAGTATTTTTGTGCTGTGACCTTACAGGCTTTGCTTAGTCATGCAATGAGGCTTTATTCTGTGAGAAGTGACAGGGTAATTTTACTGGCAATTTGGAGATCTTTTAGCAAAATATTAGTGATAAAAGTACTAAAAAATAATTTAGATTTAAAAACCAATAGAAACTTGCATTCATTCAGTTAAAGTAATTTATTAAATTGTATTCAAATTAACTCCTTTTAACAAGCTATGGAGCCTGCCAAATTGTATTTTGTAAGACAAATGAGCATACCTTTGCCAATAACACCTTTTATGGCTATTTGAGATGAGCATTTGCTAATTTTGTTAGACTGCTAGGTGGGGAGCTTGGAGAAGGAGAAGTTTGTCCCAGGATGCCAAATCCTGAAGTGTGTATCCTGAAGTGTGTATTTCCCTGTGTAGAGTTGTGCTGAACTGCTGCAGTGCTACAGTGAATTAAAGAAAAGGGTAGTAGGCAACAAATAAATTATGTACACACTTCCTAAATAATTAATGAATATTAGACTGTTCCTTGGTAGTTGAGACAGGTCTCACACTTCAGGAAAATAAAGAAGTGTGTGAAGTTCCAAGTAATTTCTGATGCTGTTTGTTCAGGAGCTTGCAGGATAAATCTTTTACTGGCAGTAGAAGCAGGGTAGATTGGTGCTCCCAGCCTTGCCATGGGGTAAAACAAAGAAGGGGAGAAAGAAAGTCACTGACTCAGGTCTGTGTGGAATCTTGTGTAAATCTCAAAGGGTTTATTTTGGGTGAGAGTTGTTCTGAATTTTATTTTTTGAAATCACTAACAAATACAAGTTGTGAAGCCAGCCTTGGTCAGGTTTTCTTGGTGGTAGGACCCACAATGCCTGTTATAAAAGTTTTAATGATGCTCCTGCCTTTTGTAGTCATGATCTCCTTGTTATGTGATTCAGACTTTTGAATTTTTCTGATAGCTGGTGGTGGAGAAGAAAGATGAAAATGTTTATTTTTTTCCTGAAAATGTCCCCCTATCCAATGCTTTGGTAGTCTGCAGCTTTCAAAGCATTCAAATTGGGTATATGGAATAACTTCCCTATAGGAATTGTGTGTGTGCAAAATGTGAGTGCTTTCAAATTGGGGTTTATAGGGTCAAACATTTTCTGGAAGAACAAATTAGATACAGGGACAAAAGTAGAAATTTTCCATCCAGGTTCTCAATGCATTACCAGTATGGCTCACTGTGACTTTGCTCTGCATTGAGCACAGCACAAGAAGGACACAGACCTGCTGGAGCCAGTCCAGCAGGACACAAAGATGATTAGAGAGATGGAACATCTCTCCTATGAGGAAAGACTGAGACAGTTAAGGTTGTTCATCCTGGAGGACTTTGGGGAGAGTTTATGGTGGCCTTCCAGTACCAAAAAATGGCAACAAGAGAGTTGGAAAGAGAATTTTTACAAAGGCAGGTAGTGACAGGGTGACCGGGAATTGCTTTAAACTGAAAATCAGTAGGTTTAGATTGGGTGATAAGAATAAATTTTTTACTGTTAATGTGGTGAGACACTTGCAAAGGATGCTCAGGGAAACTGTGGATTCCTGAAAGTGTTCAGGAAAAGCTTGGATGGGGCTCTGAGCAATCTGGTCTAGTGCAAGGTGTCCCTGCCCATGGCTGTGAGGTTGGTACCAGATGATCATTACAGTCCCTTCCAACTCAGGTCATTCTGTGATTCTGTGAGTGAGTCAAATAAGATATTTTATTTTTGGTTGGTGGTTGTGTGAATGCAGGATGACATCCCTCTTAACTTTACTGAGGCTGTTCAATCACAGCCTGTTACAAACCAAATTTCTCTAAGGGCTTTAAAATATCAGGGAATGAGCACAACAGCCCTTGCCTTTACATATCTGGTTAGTGCAATCTCCAGGTCATCCCTGGCATCCATCTGCTTCAAACCTGCTTTAATTGAACACATATTTCACTCTGCCTCTATGTGAATTTTCTTTTCTTGTGGCTCGCTTAGTGTTTATCATGTTGAGTAAAAGAGTAATTACTATGAAATGGCATTTTTGCAATTCTTTCTCTAAATTTTAGATCTTTTGCTTAATTGAAACACCAAATGAAAAGGGTTTATACTAATATTTTCTTATTGTTTTCACCATTGAGTAGGAAATAAAGAGCAATTGTGTAAAAAAATCTTGGGAAAAAAGAGACCAGAAATAATTGAACAAAGGAAAGCAAACAAACATTTTCACAAGTGAAATATATGAACCATTTAAAATTATTATTTTAAAACTTCTGTGAAAGTTATTTTCTATTTTTTATACCATTTACAAAATCTTGTTTCCATTTTTCTGTAAATTTAGTAACTTTTGTTTAAGGTAAACTACATGCAGTCATGAATGTAGTTTGAAGAATTTGCTGTTACTTTTCTCTTTAAAGACCAAGACATCAACACCTGGTATATTGCAGTGTCTGTTCTTTGTGTGACCAGGGTGAATGTTTGTTGACAATGTGAAAACCTGGAAGTTTTACAAGATTTGATGGTCATTTCAATTTCCAGTCTTGGTTCAAACCATCTAGGTCTATAAAACTGATTTTTACTCTTGCCTTGTCTGTAGGACTGGTCACGACAGTCAATTTATCTCCAAAATAGTTTGCTGACTGCAAATTTAATGTGTTTCGGAGAAAAAGGAATGAAATTCTGAGGTGATCAATTGTAGAATAAAATGGCTTTATTTCCAAATTTGTTTGATTAATAATTGGCTTATAGGCAGTTCTACTGTTAAGATATGTCCTAACAATCAACCCACCAAGCCCCTACCAACCCCAAAATAAAACTAACCCAAAAAACCCAGAAACCCCTCAAAAAGATATTTTTGGATTTATCCAGAGATAAACTTTTTGTGTGGCTGTTTTGAAAATCAAGCACCTCAAAAGTATCCAGACTACAGTCTGAGTTGATTAGGCTCTGTCATCTGTTTTAGTAGTTTTCTGCCCATGGTGCACTGCTTTTTTAGAAAATAATCATTACTATATGAGGAATAAAGCTTATTCCAATTGCTCAGTTACTGGTGGAAAGGAACGACTGCTGAAGGAAAATAAACAACAAACCAAGACCCAACATAAATTTCGTAAAATTTGTAAGTGCTGAAAAGCTGCGGCAGCTTATGGGACCTGCCTGATAACAATTTGCATCTATAACTGCAGTTGTCAGAGAAGTTTTTGTGGTACTTATCAGCTACAAGCACCAGAGGTGCAATGTGGTGAGTGTCTTTAAGGCCTCCAAAGGTTTAACCCCAGAGAGCTGGCGGGGCTGGCAGGCTCAGTGTGCTCGGCAGTTTTTTGGCTCTCGTGCTGGATGGCAGCCAGTGCATTAGTGCTGGACCCGTTCCTGCCTGAGCCTGGAATGACTCCCCAGGAGACAGCACAGCCCCCACCAGGCAGTGCTACAGAGGCAAAGTGCTTCAGTAAACTCAGGCCATCTGTTGGCTGCATAAATTAGTTTTCCCTGTTTGCCCATCAAGCTATAAGGTATCCACCTTTTTTTTTTTGTTTTGTTTTCCTTTTTTTCCACTCCAAATATAGAAGTTTTTTCTTTATTCAGTTCTAGTAGGACAGAGATAGGCAAATAGACTTTTTGCATCTTTTTTCTTCCTTCTTTCTTATGGTTACATGCTTTTCACTGTAGTGTCTTTGATTAACAAATAAAATTATCTCCTTCATATACATGTTCTGCTTTGGAAGCAGTTAATGGCTCCTCAGAGATAACCTTTATTCACAATTTGTATTTCCCCTCTTCCCCTCATCTTTTTTCCCCATTTCCCCTTATGTATTTCTGCTTTTCCCTCTTTTCCTCTTACTTGTTCCTCCTTCTCTTTCCTTGTGAATACTAATGCTATCATATGAATAAATAGATAAGGGACTAAACTGATTAAGCATAACTTAAATGAATTGATTCAGTTGGTGTGTTTGTGTTTCATCTTTAAGGAAGAATGCAATTCAGCAATAACTATTTTATTTGTAATTCAGTCATTGTAAAGGATCGCCATTTTACTGCTCTCTTAGCACACTGTGGGAATCCGATTCCTTGAGCACTTTGCAGTTGGTGTGTTTGTAACTAAAACTGGTCAATTTCGAAGATTTATTACATGATTTTTAGTGTCAGCTTCTACCTCTCGGACAAAAAGGTGAAGTACTTCCTTCACAGGGCCCAATTGCATTTTCCTAGCAGTAGTCGTTATGAAGCTCCAGTAAGAACAGATGACATCTTGATGCCTCTTCTCTCAAGTCACTTGGCTTATTTTGAATGTGCACTGTCATTTTGATTTATTTCCATTTTTTTCTTTTGCAGATTTATTTGAAAAATGCAGCAATGTATACTGTAGAAGCAAACAACCCTCGTCAGCTAGTGGAAATTGCAGCCAGAGACATTGAAAAACTTCTAAGTAACAGGTCTAAAGCCTTGGTGGTGAGTACTAATGGTTCAAGTTTTCTATTTAGTATTTTTAAAAAAATTATTTACTATTGAAACATGCTTTCATAGTTATTTTTACTGCCTATACACTTAGAGGCAGTGTCAGTGTGATGTGAATAAAACATGACATGTAGAAAGATGGCTCCTGACTTCATGGTAAAAATGAACTTGTTTGTTGGCATAGGGCAGATGTTTATAATATTGACCGACAGATAGGAGCCATGGCCAAGTAAGAAATTAAGTTATAAATAGATTGGAAAATATTCCTCTAGGTGACGCACATGAATGTTTATGACTTGAAGATCACTGTACTTTATAGTCAGGAATGAGCTTGGGGAAACAAGGAACAGGGCTTTTTTTATTTGTTGTTTTTTTTTTTTCCTAATTTGCTAATTTAACCTGTATTTCAATCATAATTTGTGTGAAGGCCATGCTTCATTGTGACCTCACAATTCTTTATGCTTTAAATAAAAAGTATCTGTTTCTTTAAAATGCTTTTGCCAGCAGTCCCTTTCTTTTCTATCCTGTAAGACCCCAGACCTGGGTAATTGCTTTGTATGGTTCCTACTGACCAAACACATGGAGGGATCTGGATGAATTAATAAACATACTTCATTCAGAGTAGAAATAGGTTTAAAGGATGAAAAAGCAGTCTGGATTTCCTTGGGCAATCACATATTCATATAGGCTTGCAGATGAGTTTGAATGCATGATTTAAAATGAAAGAGAGGAGAAAGTGAGATTAATTCACCTAACTGTAGATGTCTACTCTGCTGGCTGTCCTAAGCTCATTTTTTTGTTCAATGGAATAAAACAGACACTCCTCCACTCCAGGACTGACCTGACATTTTCTGAGTAAGACTTGAAAATGGGATGAACTATAGCTGAGAAGAACTTCTCTCTTTCTCAGCTGGAGAAGCCTCAAACCCAAATGTCTGTATTGCAAGTGTGTGAAGCTGGAGGAGATGAGTCCCACCCAAAGAGTCCTTTTATGAGTACAGTTTCATGCAGCTGAAGAATCAGTGTAAGTGAAACTGCTGCTGCTGCCCTGAGGATTCTCCTTCTTGTAGGCAATGAAGTTTTGCACAGTCTGTTGTCCGTGCATAGGTACCACAAGAGGTACCCATTGTCCTGCCTTTGGTTCTTTTACCTAATACACAATGCCCATCAGTGTTATCTGAGCCAAAGCTTCTCTAATTCCTTCAAATTACTTGAAAATAGGTCCAATATTTTTCTTGTTTTTCTCTTTTTCTTCACTGGACATGTGTTTGTGTGGCATTCTGTAGACTTTGTATTACTGTTACAAAATACTGTAAATCATTTGCAGACCTTTGTGAATACAAAATTTTCCCCATCATATTCCCTTCAACCCATATAAGTTTGATGTTTTTATCACAGCAAAAGCTTATATTTTCTCAAGACACAAGATTAATGTATGGGTTTTTACATGGGTCTGTGGTAGTTTGATCTTAAAATTTTAAGAAAATTAAATAAGTATCTCATGCTTACTTAAAGAAATATTCCAGAACAGTTTTTTCTGTGAATGTGGAAGAAAGGTGCTATGCCACTTTAGGCAAGCACATGGCCACATTTTGAAAAGGACAGTATGATTCAGTTTCCTGAGGTAAAAGAAGACTACATTAGGAGAAGGATGGTCCTTTGGTCCAGCAGCTCCTAACAGCTCAGATATTTATACTGACTTTTCTATTTGCAGTTATCCCAGATACTTTCAATGACTTCTGATTTTAAACCTTCCTGTACTGTTTTAATGCACTTTCTGTACATTTTTTATACACAGGAGAGATTTATTATCTCCTGCACCTGATCTATTGATTTCTACTAAGATGATTTCTTCACCTTCCTTATATATTTCTCTTTCTGCTTAATACAAGGACTACCTTTATGCTGTCAGTTTATAAACTTTATGTAATGAGGCTGAATTTTTTATCTGAAGTTTCAGTCTTGAGTCTGATGGGTCACATTTTCTCTGAAATCAGGAGTGTAGTTGAATGCAACTGTTACAATGACTGCACAGAGGTTTTACCACTGGGGCTAATATGAGTCAAAGTATTAATTAAGACCTGAATCCTGAAAAAAGTATGATGCAAGGGCATCAGGCATCCTCCAGTGATGCCATGAGGAAGGTGCCAGTGAATTACATCAACAGTGTTATTGTTCAGAGACTGTCATACCTCAGGGATGTCATGGTTTCCTCTAAGCATGAGACAAACAACCTTTGGGCAAGGTTATAATAAACAAATATCAGTGATGAATTTTCTAATAATAAGTTGCCTTCCCTTGAGCTATAAGATCACCTTTAAATGAGAAATATCTCTTGCATTCTGACTTATTTGTGTTTTCATGTAACTATGGGCTAGAAAAATCTCTAGCAATGAGAGAAAAAGTTACCAGGTAAATGGGTGTGAGTTTCTGTTTGACAGAAGCTTAAAACTGGTGGTTGAAATAGGTACCTAGCTGAGGAAGGAAAAAGGGGGAAGCCCTCTTGTGAACTCACAGGGCTTTCCTAGGTTACTCTTACTAGAAAATGTAATGCATAGAAAAAAAAAAAAAGGATGAAAAGAAAATGGAATAGTTTCTAGCAAAGTGCAGTGGACAAAGAGAGTGGTATGAGTAGTAAGGAGGGAGACAGTCCACAGCCTCCTAGTGCAGTGTCTTGCAGTGGAGCCTGTTGCTGAAATAGTGAACACATCTTTTAAAGCTTTCTGCTGTTTACTAGTGTGTATTTGTGGCCTAACCCTGCTGAACACCCCTGTTTCAATATAATGGAGTCCCATATGCAAATGGTCCTGCAAGGAAAAGGACTTGGGGGAGATGACTCCTCGGGGTCCCTTCAAGTAGGGGGATACAATATAAGAAAATAAAGATAGTATAGAAAGTAATCTTACCCCTTAAGGAGTTGCAGCTGAGCCAATTAGTAGAGATTGGGAGCAGGCCTGATGTTAACAGGCCACAGCTGTAGCCAATAATAAGAAGAGTGTTATAAAAGAGTGCATTGGTGGGAACTGGAGTCAGTTGGCTGCTGCGAGGACAAGGAACAGTCAGTGCCTGGAGGAGCTGCCTGTGAGAAACATCAAGGAGGTATGAAACTCTAGCAAGGTGGAACCCTTGCAATATAATAACAACACCTTCAAACTCAAGATATTCCATACTTCTGCTATTTCATGATACTATGGAGAAGTAAATATTCTGTCTCTGTGTACCTCAGTAAATGGTGGGTACAGATGAGCTGTGCTGCATTGCAGCCTGCATCCTCAGGTGTGTACTGGCAGATGGGTCGAGGTTTCACTGAAAATGTACCCTGCAATAACTATTGGCAAAACTCACAAAGCCTCTCCAGGGACACCAACAAATAGTATGCCTAGCCCATTGGGCTGTCTAGCACCCAAATTTTTCATTTTTGCTGGACTTAGCTTCAGTTTTAGCATTCCTATCTCATTCACGAGTGCATTAGATTTCTGGAGCTATGTAGATCATGCTAATAGATCAGAATCTTTTAATTCAGATGGAAAATTTGGAAGATACTAATACTTATTTGATGAGTATCATTAGAAATACTAAATAGAGTACCTGACATTGTACTATATTTATAAAGCATGGTTTGAGGAGTTACAAATATTTCCTCGTTGACTATACAAAATTAAACCCTTTTAAAGTTATTAACATAAAAGATGGATCCCTAATACTTTTTTTATTGCAAATGTGACTTACTGTCGTAATCTTAAGATTTGCAAAGATCCTAATTTTGTTTTTGGTTATACTTTAAAGTTAGAAAGGTATATTTTAAATACTTCTGGGGTTTGTTTTTGTTGTCTGTTTATGCATTGTATCATGAGGGGAATGAAGTATCATTTTGTTTATATAATTTATTCAGTGTATAAAAAGTAATATTTAGTCCAGTGCTGCAGACCAATTTAAACAGCAGCTTCACTCCTGTGCAGTATGAAGTTGGTAGCTGTGCAGCCCTTGGCCTTCCTCTGCCCATTGATCAGTACATTTTGGGGAACATCCTGAATCTTCTACAGCAAGCAAATTTGCAGTTTTACCACGTCCTTTTGCTCAGATACTTGAATTGAAGATAGTAAGAAATTTTTACCTTTTATGTAGGAAAAAATTAAAGAAAGAAAATTATGAATGACAGGTACCTGGTAACAGTCTTCTCAAGCCCAGACTGCAGAAATTTTAGGGAAAAGGTTCAGAACATCCTATTTCTTCCTTACCTAAGATCACTTTCTGCATTCGAAAATCATTTAATGTTTTACTGTTTGTGCAATAGTTTGAAATTAATATTAATTATCCTTCTATCCAAAAGTAGAATTTATGCATATTCCCCTGCACACCTTTTCCACAATAAAATACCTCTTTCTGGAAAGATTCAATGTCAGGACATTATTTTCAACCCTATGCTGCACACTCACAGTGCATTTATTAGTGCATTTTTCTTCCATTACTGCCCACACTGTAAGGCAACAGCATAACCATTAGTGTAAAGCAAACACTTAAACTCCACTAAAATGCATTTCACTGGAGAATGAGAGACAGTCATATTTTCACTGCCAAATTCCTGCCTGTGATTTGTTTGTTTTGCTTTGGGGTCATTTGTGTCTGCTTTTAACTTAACTCATGTTAAGGTGGCTCAAGGGAAGGCTCTGGTCAGTACCCTTGGCTTCCTGAGCTGTGTGCAGATAAAGATGAGTTACATGCACGTTTGCACCTTATTGCCTGGATTTCTTCAGACAACTCAACCAGAGGCATAGTATCTTCACTCTAGCCTCCTTGCCTTGATTTCTTAAGAAAACTGAGGAAGCTGGGTTTCCATGGAAACTGAGGCACAGATTGTGTGCTAGGAGACAGGTTCCCTCTATGTGCTGTTGGGAAATGTCCAAGGTGCACAACTGTGGCTCTGAATGAGGAGCTCAGAATGTTTATCTGCTGGTTTAGATGCAATTTCAACACAGCTGTGCAAGTGTGTCCAAATCTCTCAGTATTTCCCTGCCTGCCTGAAATAAGGCTTCACTGTCTCACAATAAAACTGGGAAGCTTAAATGTGTTACAACATATTTTGAGGTTCCCAGGCAGAGATCCTGTGCACTTTAAATAGGGTTGGGAATTTTTGTGAATCCTGAAAGACCTATAAAAGCAAAATAGATTTTGTAGGTGTGCTTGATACTACTGTTTCTTGAAAGGTATCCTCACTCTAGCTTGAGTTTTGTTTTGATATCTAAAACCAACATAACATCCTCAAAACCACTCTGGGGCACTCACCTTCTGGTCTGCTAATCTTAAATTGCCTGTAGTAACAAGATAGCTTTCCATTCTTTAAAAATACTCTGTAGATAAATTTGAGTTCTCCACTCTTTTAGCGGAACTTTGACTGGACATCATCTCTTGCTTTTGGGCTCTGTGACAACTCAGTCTCCTGAGCTCCACTAAGAATTCCAAGAGGCCTAAATAGTCACATCTCACAGCTTAGTCCACCATTCCTGCAAGCTAATCTAAAGTTTAGAGCTGATCACTCTGTGGTGCCTTGGACCAGGTCTCTAAACTGCAAATATCTGTGAGTACACGTGGATACACATCTGGATATGGACACACTTTAACAGATGTGTTGAAATTGCTTCCTAAATAAATTCCAGTATCCCTTCAATTCCAAATGATAAAACCATTTACTTTTATTGTCAGACTGTGAGGGTTGAAGTCCTTGCCTGAAAATAAGGTCATTCTCAGTGGTGAAGTTTGTATTTTCCTAAAGTTGGTGGCAATTTGTGCTTCTGACTTCCCTCCTTACTTTGCAAGCAGTGGCACAGTAAACTCTGTGATTTTGTCATGAGGAGACACTGATGGACTAGGTCTTGAGTTGATGGAGGATTCTGATGTTTTCTGTTGGTTATTACACATGTGTGATATCCCATAGAATCCACAGAGAGTTTTACCCCTGCGTTGTGATCGTATCAGAGGTTAATCGGGATAAAATGTCTTTGCCTCCCTCTCTCTTCTAGATGATTTTATGAATGTAAGCCTTGTTGAGAATCGATTTGAAAACTGATATCAGTACAAAAAGAAGCATTACCTCTGTCTTGGCAGATATGCTGCTATTCAATTTTTGATTTTCAGGTGTTTGTCTTCCTTTGGCTCTGCCAATTACAGGCAATGTTAGACAATTTTATTGCAAAGGGCTCGAGTTGGAGAAATTCAGAGAAGGAAAATAGCTTGAACTGTGCTTAGTCTCCCAGCAAAAAAAAAAAAAAAAAGTTTTCCACATTTTCTTAGTATTTTTTGTTAGTTCTGTGAAATGTTGAACATCATAAGGAAGCTGGCAGTGGACTGTGTGTGCTGGGTTTGCTGAAATAATTCCAGGTATGATTTCTAAGAAGAGGAAGTCTGCAAACATGCAAAAGAACAAATTAACTGGAGTAAATTATCAGTTCAAAAAATAAACAAACTTTTGTCTATGTATATTTTTGTATCATGCACAGAGGTTTTATGTTATTTTTCACTCTAATGTTTTAATTTTCCCCTTGAAATTGTTTGGCTGTGCTTTTTTCTTTTCTTTAATATTTCAAAATATTTTATTAACTTTTAATTTTGAGCTGGGTGTTGCTCTTTAACTATAGGAGAAGATTACACAAACTGTGTGCCAGCATCATAAAGCAAATGGCTTTAACTGCAGTGATCCTCCCAGAAAAATGCTAACACTTTGGAAAAATGCAACTAAAATGCACTTTCCTCTGTTTAAGGACTATAAGAACATGCATGCATGCCATATATTTTTATATGACAATATGTCTTGGTTCTTTAACTTTTTTATGTTATGTATTTGGCAGAATTTTACAGTGTTAGGACTTCAGGTCTATTCACATGTTTACTTTTTATATCTCCATCAATTGTGTACATACTAAGCTCACTGAGGTGGAAAATTTTTAGATTTTATTTCTGGGTGCTTCCTCTGAGTATTTAAAATAGACATTGTCATCTACTTGTGGCAGTATTAGATTTAGATTTTGGTCCATGGTTAGAATTGGTCTAAATAGCTTTTTCAGATATGGCAGGAACTTTGCAGGCGAGTTTAAGACAAATGCTTTGCTATTTTTGCAATTACCCTCACTGGAATTTTGCACACTAGCAGAAAAAGTTTTACATATTCTCTTTCAGACTCCAGTACTGAATCTATTAGCCTGTATGAACATTGTTTAAATCTCCAGATGTAAATGTAGTCTATTTTAAAAGTCAGCTGTAGTTGCTGAAGCAAATGTGGTTTGGAATGACAGCTAGTGAGACACAACACTTGTGAAGTCAAACATTTGTCAACTTGTCCACATGTCAGATGTTTGAATTTGTTTTTGCTTGTCTTGCCTTGAGTCTTATTTTTTTAACTGAAATCCAGGTTGTGTGGATGCAACATTATGCCTCAGAGGATAGATTCACATAACTCACATACCTTGCAAGGCATCATAAAAGTCTGGAAAATAAATCAGAGGGCTTGCAGTGAAAATTTTTATAAATATTGCCTGTTTACATGCTTTTCTTTTCACAGTTGACTTGATCTGCCTTCTGCAAATCTTGTATTCTTGTTGACAGATAAAGAGGGCGGTCATCCCCTCACCTTCCCATGCCCTCATAGATATAGCCACAGTCATCATTTTGAGTTCTGTGGCCCTGAACTCTACATAGTGCTGCAATGGCATCAAGTCTGCAAGCTTAGAGAGACACCTGCTGAATCTCCATCCTGCAGCACAGTGCATTGCATTTGGAGCTTTAACTGAAACTGAGACAAAGAAAGCAAATAATATTATTTGATGACCAGCTTCACAATAGCACATTTTTTTCTCCTTATCCAGTAAATCGTCACTGTTAGCATAGTTTTGTTTTGCATTCACATTTCATATGGAGAAAAATATGGGGCACTGATAGGTTTAGCAGATCTTTCCCATTTAGATCCCTTTAGGTATTCACTTGCACAAATTCACTTATAAATTAAATGGCCATGGTTAATTTTGCAGAATTTTGTTGCAGATTTTTTTTACTCCCTATGAGAGATTTTTCATGTTTGTTACAAGCAGGTTTCTTTGTCTAGGTTTATGGATACTGAAATTTCATTTGTGAAAGATGTTCTGCAGGTGCATGGCCTCATTAATGCCAGCATCACCCTTAGCTGGGGGTTTGACTGAGAAAGGTGAAAAACTGCTCGAAGAAGTCTTGGTTTCTTTTGGTTTTAAAGTTTCTTTTTCAGCTTTGGAGGCTCAATATTGAAAATAAAACAATGTAACCCAAACATTCTTTTTCTTGGATTAGTTCAGTTTTTGTCTCCAGGGTTTTGCTAGCCTTCTTACCCTCAGGCAGCTTCTTCTCCTGAAGTTATTTTTGTTTCCCTTGTATGACCTTCTGGCTGATAGGCAAAGAGATGTGTTTTCTTCCTTATTTCTTGATCTGATGCCTTCCATTCAGATCATGCCCAAAAAACACACTGATGGTTTTTCTCTGTGTCTAGTTGAAAATTTTACAGAACAATGATTTTCCATAGTAAAACATGTTTTTCAAAATATAATATTGCATAGAAGTAGTTTAATTTGCAAGTGTTGGCTTCCACAACCTTGTGCTCTCTAGTCAACCTTCTCAAGACTCCTTATTTTTTCTTCAGTCACTACATTTACATTTTCAACCACAATAAAATCCAATTTAAAAGTTTTTAAATCCTTTCTGAAATGATAATTCCACTTAGTTACTGAAAGTTCTGTTAAACGTTATGGAGAAGAATGAAATGCAAGTGTTGTTTTCAGAGATGGAAACTTGCACACACATTATAGACAAACTGAGGTACAAGAGTTGTGTGTTGTACACAACCCCAAGCCTGCATTCTGCTTCTTTGTGAGGCTTTTTTCTTCCCCCGAGACTGGGCTAAATCTGTGACTCCAACTTCTGTTCTCTTTCAGAATCTTTGCTTTAAGGGCATTGATACCTGCCTGTGTGCATGATTCCAGTATTTGTCTCAGTGGAACTCTTTTGTAACCTTTTCTTGTCTTTCTGTATTAAAAGTTCAGATTAGATTGTGTTGCTGTAACATCACACTAACTCATGCTGAATTGTTCACCCCATTCAACTTCAGTACTTTCCAGGGTACCTGTGTCTGATTCAGTGCTTTTTGAATATGCTACAAAATATGTACATTCCTGGGTTAGAGAGTTTTAGTAAGTTGTCAAACCATTTGAATTGTAATTCAGTTCAGTTTTCACTTCAGAGAGCAGAATTAAAGCACAAATGCAAAACTAAAGCTACATTATTTAAAATGGATCCCTTCCTACTTGTTATGTACATGTCATGATAAAAGGCTCAAATGTTTTTTCCCACTTTTTCTTGGTCAGGTTTTTTGTGAGATTGAGCTGAGTGCAATAATTGTTACTGTGGCACCAGAATAAGATTGAATTTAGAAATGCCAGTTTTGACTGATGAAGTATGTAAAAGCATCAGACTTGCAACTTCAGTGGAACTCCTGCTGCAATAGAAAAAAACTATTGAATTGCATAATGAACATCAGACTCTGTCCTTTGCACAAGCAAAAGATAAATCCCCACTTTTGGGTTGGTTTCTGGTCATATTATTTAATGAATTGCCATTTGAGAATGAGTAGTTAAACAGTATGTTCTTTCAGGCAGCTTTCTAATTTTTTTTTTTCCTTTTTGTAAATGCAAGTGTTTTCTAAATGTGATGGTACCTATCTACAACATGGCCATAATGCTTATTCTATAGCTGCAGTATCCTTAAATGTACTCTTGGTCTGGATAACAGTATGCTCAGTAGTGTAACACATTTCTTGGAATATTTGAGTTTTTCTTCAAACATTTTGGTAGCACACTTTGTGCCAGCGTTTTGGGAGCGTGGTTAATTGGACCCCTCAGGAACCAGTGCAGGTAAATCTGGGGCTCTTCTTAGTAAGCTCTAAAGGGATCAGATCAGCTGTTTCCAATCCTTGGACACAGCTTGCTGCAGAGTTAGTTAAGAGGAAATACTGAACTTCGTGCAAGTATGAAGCTGTTTCATGGAGTGTGTTCACCTGGCATCTTTCTTTCATGTTCTTCTTCCTTATCAGTTTAAGGTGTCCACCCGTGACCTCTGTCACACCTTTTGGGCTTTGTAGTGAAATTTCCATGTTAAAACTTTCCTTAAGAGAGCTCCTGTCAGCTTTCTTTGCAACACTGACTTTTGATGTACTTGTTAGTACAAAAGGTAAAATTCCACAGGAACCCAGCAAGTTCTTTGTACCAGAAGTCTCTGTGGCAAAACTTAGAAAGCAGAATATGCTGAGGGAAAGCATAAACTGTTTTTTGCTATTTTCTCAAAGTCTAATTTTCTGTGATCCAACTGTGAATTTGCTGATAAACAAATGTTCAACTTCAAAAAGCTTTATTAATCAGTAAAAGCTGAGGTACTCCATGTGTGTTTTATGTTAATCCTTTTGTTGGATTAAAAGATTCCCTTTGATGGGGAAGCTTCAAGAAACAACGTGATGACACATTTTATCATGTGTCGATGCGATGAAGGTTTCTTCAAAGTCCAAGGGCTACCCAGGAATATTTTTTACCCCCTTTTATGAAGTTGCTTAGCAGATACAAATAGATGTTCTTTAACTACTAAAGGGATCAGATTTATGTATTGGGATTTGATTTATGAATTTGCATGGAGGTGGAAGGGATCCTCAGTGGACTCTCTATAAATGTCTTCACTTGTCTCTTCCTACAGCACAGTGGGATAAGAGACTCTTTGCATGAGCTCCAAAAGCTGAAAAGTCTCCCATGTATGTTTGATTTTAACACAGCTGACTGTCTTTGTGGAGTCACTTGGGTCCACATTCCACCTTTGGCATTTGGACATATGAGGAGCACAGCTGAAGGACAGATATATATGTGCTAAGCACAAGATGTCTTACATGGATGAAACTGAAATCCTCTGTCTGGAGCATTGCATTTGGGTCAGTGTTGCAAGATGACACTTCAATTTCTTTAGGATCAGAGACTGAAATCTGCTGCTTAGGATTGGTAGCTGCAGAGATCTTGCGTATGTTTTGCTTTGTTTTGTTTGTTTGTTGTTTTGGTCAGAGGTTTTTTTGGTAGTTTTTCTTTTTTATATGTTTGAAAGAAGATTCTATAACTTAAATGGGATCTGAGATGAAATTTCATCTTCAATCTAAGAAAGTTTATATTTGTCCTCCTAAAAGACTTCTCTGATGACTTATTTTCATTCCATCTAGCTTGTAATTGCCCTGCTTGTCCTTGGTTATTCCTTCATCTTCCCAGTGCTGACCAGTGTGAGGAATGGAGGATTCACAGGACTAGGAGGCAGGATAGCACAGGAGGGCTTGGATCTTAGTTTTTGAAGCCCTCAGTTATGAGAGTAAAATATTTTCCCATTGGTCTTGTATTGTTTCAAACATCATCACCATCTTCTTTATATTGCAGGATGCTTCAAAGAAGCATGGCAATGGGGCAGGAGGTGTGCGAGGCAGTGCACCTCAGAATTGGGCACTGCAGATGGATATTTGGAGCATGAGGAATTGCTCTTGCACTTCTGCTAATGCCCAAAAGTCAGGCATACAGTTAACCTAGGGAAGCCTCTGCTCAGCTTCTTTCCACCTTTGATGTTAGGTTTTCCCTAAGTAATGGGTTTTTTTTTAGACTACCTTCTCCTTAGTCTTGTTCTGGTGTCTTAATTTCTAATTTTTTTAAAAATATTGTTTTATTCTTTCCCTTTATAAATTATGTCTTTTATGTCTTTCACATTGTATTTACAAAATTCTGCTAATATTTTGCAAACACAAAGCCAGTCAATTTCTTACTTGAAGTTGATGGATGTGATCTTTGTCAAACAAAACCCCTGTCAGTAGACGGTGTAGAGCACAAGTTCTCAAGAGGGGGGGAATGAATACCCAAGTATGTTTCAAATCTTTCCATTAGACTGTCAAAGAAATTAACTTTTATTTCATATTAATTTTTTAATTGCTTAAAAATCAATATTGATTTGAAACTAGTCTCACAAACAGAAATCATTTAAAAGCCACTGCTGTTAGGTGATTACGGAATATAACTATAAAAAAAGTGTGGTGATATGTAGTTTAGGTAAGAGAAAATACAAATTTTTGTAATTTTGTTTAATAGCTCTATTATGGTCTGTGTCTTGCATAAAAAAGAAGTTTAAATTTCTAGTGGGGTTTTGGGGGTTTTGGTTGGTTTGTTTGTCCCTTTTCCTGTCTTTCTGGAGTCCATTTCCTTCCAAACTGAAAGAAATACATTGTCAGAGGTTTTATCACCTTGCCTATGTTTAGTTAACAGTGACATCATTAACCTATTTCAAGCCTGCCTTTCCTAATAACAAGAGAAGTTCTGCTAATCTTTGGGTTCAATTTACCCTGGAACAAATACTCCTTTTTTATAGAATTGTTTGGGGATTTAATTTATTTTCAATTCGCTTTTTCTTATTAAAACTTCAATCACCCTCTACTTGATTGTAATTAAAACTGCCCCTAGGCAATATATTTTGTTCTATGAAAATATGACAGGTATAATTATGGAAAAGTCTACTTGTTCATGTATTGCTCCTTTTCATTTGGTGTTAAAATAAGTGATGAAATAATTAGATTTTTTTTTCCCCTTCAAATATCAGAACAAAAAAAACCAACAGAATTTATACTTTTCCTTGAGCCTGGGTTCATAATGCCCACTCCTCATTCCTTGAATTCTGAAATTATCTTCAGACCAAAGATAGGAAGTTCTTGGTTTTCATCCTCTTGAATTAGTACAGGGAAAATATGTCTGTGCAGTGGTGGGCTTACAAGAGCAGTGTGAAGAAGAGTGAGGGCATCTGGGTTTAGTCCTGGAGTTTGCCAGGTCCAGTGAGAATGACAGTGATGTTCCCCTCTAGATTCTTCCATTAATGTCCTAATTACATCCAGCTCTGACATTTCTGAGGAAAAAAATATATATCTTTCTTAACACTCAGTTAATGAAACCGAAATTGATCGGTGGCTATGTTTCAAGGGTATTTCTTTATTTTTATGGCGCAACCTGTTGCAGAAGTCAGCAGGTTGCACTTGGTTGTGAAGGGGATTTTTCTCCCCGCCATGAAGCTAGCAGGGCATGCTTGCCAAAACTGAAAAGGTCATGAAAATCCTTTAGGTCTTGCCCTCTTGTGCAGAAAGCCCTTACATAATCCTTCAGCTTCAGTTGCTGCTTGCACGCCGGCAATGGCCGCGTTCCTGCTCCTTGGCTCGTTATGCTGTCTCCAAGTTGGTTTGTGTTACAGCAGCAGTGACTCACTGCTGCTCAGTCCCCTGGAAAGCACCAACCAGACAGGCTCTGCTGCTAAATTCAGAGGCTATTCCCCGAGTGCCTTCCCTGAGTCAGAGCAGCGAGCAGTGATTTTGTTTTTGCTGGATGTGTTTGGGCGGATGGTGCGGGAGTGGGCGGCAGTAACGCGCTCCTTGCTGGGCAGGCAGTGAGCAATCTCCCTTGGTGTTTGTTGTGCCATTCCCCCCCACCCCTTCCCCCCCCCCCTTTTTTTTTATATTATTTTCTTTTTTTTTTATTTATCTGGAGTTGTCAGGATGTATTTATGTTTTACCAGGTCTTTAAAAAAATTAATGTGAATGAACAGAAAATGCTAGAGGAGCATGTTTACCTGCTCCCAAGGTGATAAAAGCAGATTGAGTTGAAATCCTAGGGGTGAGTATTTTCAGGTCAATTTCGAATAGAATCAGCCTTTAGCAACATAGAATATACTGACGTGTGTAAACCATGTGGTCCCACCAGGCATTTCCTCAGCATTTCCAATCCCTCTCCTCTTCCACAGCATTGATGACATGCCAGACTTCCCACTGGGTCAACAGAGCTGTCCTTCCCTTCTGGCCCCTCAATTCTTCCTCCCCCTGCTTCCCTCCCAAAGCCTGCATGCATCTTAAGGGGATTCCTTTCATAACCAGTGGAGGACAATGGAAGTCAAAGGGCTAGATTATGGCATTTTGCAATTCTAGGGACAGTATTTCATCTAGTGACATCTTTCATGGGCTTCAGTTCTATGTAAAAAGATGGCATCCTATCCAAATGTAATGTTAATTAGGTAAAAATATGTGAATATAATGCAAGTAAAATAAATTCAATTTTAAGGTTATAATCTGAAAGAGTTTTCATTAAGAATTTATTGCTATTTTTTCTCCCACAGTAGAAATCCAGATTGTGTCATTTTAGCCTCAGTTATTATTTTTGTATCTTCTGGGTTTTTTTGTATATTTTCTCTGTACTCTGTATATTACAACCTCAACTCTTTATTTTCAAAGTGCATCTTATTTTTAGGCTTTCATTTTCTAAAGCCAGTACTTGCTACTGCCAGCCTTTTCATCTGTTAATATAGTAAAGAGGTGACTACAGAGGATGAAAATGAGGAAAAAATTAATGCTATGAAGTAAAAAACTGTGGTGTAGCATAACTATAAGATGTAGCTGGGAGAATGGTGCATAGATACTACAAGGTGCTTTAGCTTTTTGATTTCATGCTTTTAGCCTTTTAATGAAGCACATTTTTCTTATAACTGTTGTTGTACTGTTCTAATATTTCATAAAAGAGCTTTCTGTATTTGTGATAGATTCACATAAGATACATATTTGCATAGGTAATTATTTCTGTATTGTAGGCAAAGCTTATGGTTGCAGGCTGTGTTCCTGATCTTGTTCTGAATAAAGTAAGGACTGTGTTAAGCATGCAATGGTATTAATGATTTTTTTTTTCCCTTGAATCCAAGTTTACAATATGACTTGGAATTGAAAAAAAAGAGTTGTAATAATGAATGTAGTAATAAGTGAAATGGAAGTACGAAATACAAATGAATATAAATTCATTTGGTGCAAAGAAACAGTCCATCATCTGTTTATTCAGTCTATCTGTGGTTTATTCTAGACTTTGAGCTTCTATTAGTTTCTCACTGAAATCTTCTGTTAAATGGGCACAATATTTCTGAACATGTATGTCTGCAAACAGTTTGAGTATTTCCTGCTTGAGATTACTTTATGCTTATTCACCTTTTATACCTACTGTTAAGAAATTTAAGCTTCTGCAAAATCACTTCATGTAGGAGACCCCCTTTGGTCTTAGTGTTTAGGGTTTGGTATTTTTCAGCCTGGTGATCTTGAAATCAGGTGAGGATGTTTTGTATCTAAATATTGGTGCTATTCAGAATTGCCTTCCCTATGAGTGTAAAATTTCACCCTCAGGATAAGGGAAGAGTGTGGGTGTGATGTATGTATGTCCGTGATGCAGTCAGGCTTTCTAAAGTGATACCAAAGGAGTTTATATGGAATGGAACAATTTTATCAGATTGTCTGCATCCAAACTGAACAAGTGGTTCAGAATTTTTATATATATCACAGAATCGGCTGAGTTGGAAGGGACCAACGAGGATCATAGAGTCCAGCTCTCAGCCCTGCACAGGGCTATTCCCCAGGAGTCACACCATGTGCCTTAGAGTATTCAAATGCTTCTTGTACTCTACCAGGACTGGTCCTGTGACACACTCACATTCTTTAGAGCAGGTTTGAGCTTTGGAGGCTTGCAAAAGTTGCTATAAAACAGCTCATCAATTATGTTGCTTCTCTCAGCTTCATCACAAGACAATACTATGCTTGTTTTTTTCCTGGTTGGTGGGGGTTTATTTTTGGTCTCAGTGTTTAGTAGCACTGTGCATAATTTCATGAATTAATGGTAAAATTCTTGGTTAAGCTGTTTAATTGAAATACTTCTGCTAAGACATCCTCATTGTGGTCTCAGCTGAACTACATCTGCATCAACTACTGGCCATGGATTGGAATTTCCAGGAAGGACAGAAAGGGGGCAGAGATGTGGGAACAAGATGTGCTTTTGCAGAGTGCTTGACTACATGCTCTGATTTATTATTTAGCTGTGAGCTATGTTCAGTTCAGCAGGGGAGCTCTTCTTCCCGTGGTTCCATTGAGATCTCTGTGTGTCAAGCTACTCTTGTGCAGTGCCTTGGACATTGTTCCTCCTTATATGCTGCTCCTGCTTCAACAATGCATTGGCCTCAATGCTCAGAAAAGACTGTTCTACATTTGTTTCTGTGCTCTCTGATACCTACTATGTTCACACAAACATTAAGCTGCTGCTATTTTCTTTACTGGTAACTGTTGGTCAGCTTGCAAGCTACAGAATTCCGTTCTATGGTATGGCATTAGATTAGTGATAGTAAATAACTGTATAATTAGAAGCTCTTTCACCATGTCAGGGTAAACTCCTGTCCTTTCAAATTGCCTCTAGGAAAATTTCCTGGTACATTTTTGATGTATTTCAGTAAGGGTCAGGCAGGAGAAGATAAGATATGTTAATGGCAGCAAGTTTTCATTTATTTCCTACAAGCAGAGTGTTTGCATGGAGCAATGATATATATCACCCTATACTAGAAGGATTTCTGCATCTGTGCAAGTCTCCTATGTTATAAATTAAAAAAAAAAAAAGGTAGTAATCTTGCTAACTTTTAAGATGCTTAATGTGAGGGAAAATTCTAGTAAAATCAGTATACATAGAAATGCAAAGATTAAGTAGTATTGAAATTAAACTTTTTTTAATCTACATTGAGAATCATTACAACATCTACATAAAAGTCTGACTTGGATATTTTCCCAACATGTTTTTTTATCTGCAGTTGTAATGACCGTGTTAAAAATGGAGCACTACAGTAAAAGACATTGGAAAACTTTTGTGATCAGGAAATAAATTCCATTGGCAAGGGCTTGGCAACTGCTTAGAAACTGTCTCTAGCTGCTTTCTCAGCCCCATGAGCAGTTTTGCCTGGAAGCATTTCACAGCAGCCCACAGCATATTAAAGGCAGGGGACTCAGATAACCTGACAGACAGGAAGATTACAGATACTTTTCAATTTCTCACATTTTTCAACATGGATCCTGATATGGCACTTGTGTCAGTACTTGTGCTCCTGCTGAACCATTTTCATGTTATGCAGTCCAAATGTGATGTATCTATTGCCTCTGCAATACATTTTAGAGCAGCATTCAGGTATAAATCCCTGACATAGGACATGCCAGTAACAGGTTCATTTTTACAGCACTGCCATAAGCTCTCCTTGAGCTCACTGTGGTTTTGTTGTCTCTAAAATGCTAAATACAAAATTATTAAAAACATGTGGCCTGATTCATTTTGCTTACATTAAAAGAAGAGAAGGCTGTGTAGTTTAAGCTAGGAGTCTAAGCTAGGCTTACTCTGTGCCTGTTGGAAAATAGGCTGTGCCAAAATGGAGTGGAGGACTCATTTCACTTTCTTTTGGTCCCTTTGGTGCTATTTCTTCGTTTGCAGCAAAGGAAAATGTATGATCCTTTTAAATCTCTTCACAGCTTGGCTCCGTTTGCTCATCTACCTTGTGATTTTTTTTTTTTAATACCAGCTGTGATCTGCAACCCTTTTGCACCCCTTGCAAACCCTTACTCCCTTTGAAAAATGCAAGCTCATATGTTCAAGTATAAATACAAATTCTTTCATGTATTTGATGGATTATCCAAATTGTCAAACCTCTCCAACCCAGCATTAGTTTTCATTTGCATCTTGATAAGTAGTGGGCATCATTTACATCTGTATAACCTCCCTATGCTCAGTAGGCTTTCCTGAATTATATTTTCCCCTTTTAATTGAGAATGAAAGCTAGAAAGTTCTGCCAATCAGAGATCTATTCTGTCACTGGCAGAACCAAATGAAGCATTGTCTTTTTTCTCCCCTGTTGACCAATAAAGATGGTGCCAATTGCAACAGATTTTTTCATCTGTTATTGGCTAAACTTGAATGTGCTTCTGATGTGTAGGTCTGGGTCAAGGCACTTTTATGAAAACATCTTTGGACTTCTTGGGAGGTTTTTGGTATGTATTTATGTGACATTAACCATTTGAGATGAATTTAGAAGACTGTAAAAGGTAGCTTAGGTATCTTCTTTGTAAGGTGTGAAAATCATACAATATGTCATGGAATGGTTTGGGTTGGAAGAGACCTTAAAGATTATCTAGTTCAAAACCTCCTGCCATGGGCAGGGAATCATTGCACTAGATCAAGTAATAAGGATTTTATTTGGCAATCCCCTGTGCATTTTTCAAGAGATTCTCATGGAAGAGAGTTCACCAGCAGAAGCTATAAAGAAGGGCCAAAAGCCTTTTCCCAAGATGAAGCAGTCACATATGCGAGAAGTTACAGAATGGGATTTTTAAAGCACTGAAGACAGTTTGGCCTTGAGTGCCCTTTTCATTTGGGGGATGGCATCCAAACTCTTCTTACACTTGTGCATAGCATCAGGTGTTAATCTTCACAATCAGAAATCTTGGAAATCTGACCAAGTTACTTTGCAGGAAGTAATGGTCACAAAACAAGGAGAGCTTATTCCCATTTTAAAAATAATAATGGTTTTCTGCAATTTGCAATTGCATGTTAGTTAAGTGCATGGAGCCATTGGATGTATTGTAATCCAGTGGTGCTCCCTGTGGCATTGTTACTGTTTGAGAGGCAGGGTTACCTCCTGATGAGGATTTTGGTTTTCAGTCCCTTCTGAAGCACGCAATGCTGGATGGTGCAGGGAAGTATCTTGCACAGAGGTTCTGGTCTGAAAAGGCAGCAAATGCACACAGAAACACAAACAAAGTGTTTAGAAGGGATTCAGCTGTTTGAACTGGAATGGATGAAAATATCCATGGGGCAAACCCAGTAACAACTGCTTTGTATTGAACAAAACAAAAAAAGAAAATTTTGTCTGGATCTGCCTGCTTTATAGGAACTTAGGTAATAGCAAATTAGTCTCTTTAAATGAGCAATCTAGCTATGGCAGGGATGCAGGGAATCAGAGAAGGCTGCACAGCCATACAGTAATTGATGTGCACGTCAGACCCCGGGGACTTGCTCTTGAGGCCATGTTCTGGAAGTATGAAACAAGTATCCATGCTTATTGTGGGTGTCCTCAGATGAAGGTGGTATTTTAGTGAAAAAAAAAAAAACAAAACAAAAACCAGTGTGTAAAGGACAGGCTTAGTAAGTAGCAAATGAGTTGTAAATTAGTTGACATTTTGATGTTTTTGCCTTTCTCCCTCCCAGCTAGCCAGGCTGTCCCTGCTATCTGCCTGTGCTGTGGGAACCTGTAGGTTGTTCAGATTCCCCAAATTAGCCTAAGGGACATCATGCCAATCCTTGTTTGGAGGGAGGCGAGGTAGGATTGATCTCCATGTTCAAAACCAGAGCTCAGCAAGTATTTCTAGCCATTATTTCCACTCTTTGTTTTTCTCTATGTATTTCTTTCTTTTTCTCCTCTCTTTTGGAGGGGGCCTTTGGTTGTTTTTTTACTATTCTGCTGGCTCTGACAACACTCAAATGGATATTATCCAGCCTGAGGACTATATTTCTGTCCTATACCATTTGTATTTTTCAGATTGCTCAGAATAACTTTACAGAGTGGATATGGAGAAAATGAGCTAATATTGTCACTTGGATGTTTCCCTTTATTTTAGGGAATAGAAAGGAGGAATGGCATGTTCCCTTAATGTGCGCAGCAATTGCATTTATACTTTTTTTTGGTGTGTGTCTAGTATGAGCTTATAAAATGAGTAATTGTTGAAAGGAACAATACTTTTCACTCCTTTAAATTATTCTTTGGTTTCTGAAAGCCCCTAATACTAATTGATAAAAGAAAAAGTCAAAGTTGTTATCACTGCAGTGTTAACTTTTGTCAATCTTATATAAAACTAAAAGCCTTGAATGTTATTTAATTGAAAGAAAGATCTGGGTTCTGGGAACAAAACAGACCTTTACATCAACACCAGAGACCTTCAGGTAATTTGTTTACCTTCTGTTCATGGAAGTCAAGGAGCAGCATTATCATTAAAACGATGAAGTGCGTTCAGACAAATGAAACAAAAATTAGTAAGATGCTAATTAAATAAATTACAGAAAATATCATGCTGTAGTCTTTTGTTCTACAGAGGAATTCAACCTTTAGTCTTTTTTTTAAAGGAAAAGTCACATGAGAAATTTATTTTATCAGCATAGGCGTCAAGTAAACAGAGAATCCTGTGGCAGAATGGCAGAACACCAGACTCTTAAACAAGTGGTTTTATATATCAATCTCTAATTAAATGTTATTAAAATTTGTCTCAGGATAAAGAAAAGTAGAGAAAATAAGCAGAAGAAAAGCCAGAAACATGGACTGAAAGCAAAGAGGAAACTACAAAAGAAGGTAGACAGCAGTGGTGTTTTTGGGTAGAAAAAAGTTAATTGGTGTGCAAGGAGAGCAAGATGAGACTTGAAATAGGAAAGATCAATCCTAAAAGATGAAAGAAAAAGAAAACACACAGAAATTGATTATTTTCTCCATGTTCATAGTTGTCTTGATCCTCGTGTTCTGTCTTTTATAACTGATAAATAAATTATTCTTTATTAACTTTTGATTGCAGGCTTAAAGATATTATGATTATGTTTGAATCTTGAACTTGGAAAGAAAGCAGACTTGGGGCTGTGTACAAAAACCTTAGTGAGATGGGTGAGAACACAAAGTAAAGTAATAAAGCATAAAGCAATTTCTGTGTGGCATAGGGAAGGGTTGGTGGTGCTTTGCCTGCAGATTAGCAGCCAGGGGCTTTCTGAAGACTGCACACCAGGGAATGCAGAGCAGCAAACAGTTGAAAATCTGGCAATGACAAACTGGACAAACTATGCTTTGCACACCAGAAAGACTGGGTGCCCCATGACATGCTGATTGACTTGACTGATGTACTTTTCATGGAGGAAGAGGATGGTGGATCAGGGAATTGCATGGTTTCTGTTGGCATAGAGTAGATATTGTCTGTATTGGTGTTTCTCAGTTAGCATCTGAGGAATAAACTCAGTTTTATACCCTACAGGTTAAGGATTTTTATTAGTTCACAATAATTTGATAAGACTAAACATTAAATCTAACTGAGTATATTCCAAATACAGACCAAAATATTAATCTGCCATGCAGAGTAAGTGGCATAGCAATACTTAGTTGATGGAACTGTAAATCTCATTAACAGTGAGTGAGCCTTTAGCATGTTACTTAGTATTTGATCCTTTTAACAAGAGACATCAAACACCCAGCAAGCTCTTTCTTTCAGCAAACATATTTTGAAGAGGAAGGATATGTCGAAGAGGTAAGAACTGGAAGTCTTATTTGTCATCTGTTAGGCAGGACTTTGATAGTCTTCTCTACTGCAGCTTAGATGAAGGCTGTGGTACCAGAGACCAAAATAGTGCTGTAAATAATTTCTTGGCTTTTCTGGATTTTGTGATTTACTAAAAGCTACTAACTCATTCAAACCCGAGAAAGTCACTACTCGCAAAAGCAATAAAACATTAAACATCATAGTTTCTTATTGATTTCTGAGGCAAGGACTGATGCTGTAAGGCTTCAGTTCCTAAAGTAAATGTTACTGTGATTTGATATTTCATAAGAGTGGGCATTTTGGTCCCTCAAGGGAGAATGTATTGTAGGGAAACATAATTACTCTAGCTTATTTCTTGCATTCACTTTTAAAAATTTTGTTTCTGAATTCAGGGAAACAATAAGTCCTGCTCAGTTCAGAGCTGAATTTAAAAATTTGTCAGAAAGTTTAAAATACAGAAACACAAAAATATGTGAGCAGTATTATGGAGACACAAACCATCAAAGGTTGTTAGTGGAAATTCCACCAAGGAGTTTATATATATCCTGTTTCAGTGTCCATTAAATGCCCACTTAGTGGGATTTGTGCTTCAGTGTTTTCCTTATGGTCAACTGAATGGTTATTCAGTGGTCATTCATTCTTGATGTGGTCCAGGATTCACAGAGCATATGCCAATGCAGAGCCTCATTTCTTAGGGAGATTAGGACTGTTTGCTTACACTTTCTTGTGACGAAATTCTGGTTTCTGCTCTATTGTTGTCTACTTGTGAGCTAGCTGAATACAGAGAATTTGCAAGAAGCACAGAGAGAGACAGCCTTTTCTAGACCATGATACATTTGCTCCAGTTTAGATGTTTACTTATAGAGGAGATAGAAAAAGTCAGGACTGCCTCAAGTGTAGATCCGTGATGAGGTGAACATCACCTTCTCTTTTTGTCTCCTCCCTTTATCTATTCTTTTGTCTGCTAGAAGACTGTAAATCAAGAAGATGGGGAGGTATTGGTGGGACACTACTACAGCCCAAAAGTTTAGAAACTGACTCTAGTTTCTTCTCTTTTTCTTTGTCCACATAGAGGAGAGGTTATAAGAGCAATAGATGAGCCAGCAGGTAAGCCTAAGTGTCTTTCCATACTAAAACTCCTCATGAGAGTTTATAGGGAAAGAGGTGATTATCAGGCACTGAAAGTCATATTTTATTATTTTAGGACTATGGGAACTTTTTTGGTACTGCTTTTAAACTCTGTGGATGCTGCTTTATCAAGGGTGAAATATGAGGTGTCAGAGTTGGGGTCTTGGCAAAGGAACACTGACAAAAATGTGAATGACTCGTTCAGACTGTGCTGTGTTGGGCACGTTCAGACTGTGCTCATGTTGTTAACCCACTGTATTGGTTGGTCCTCATGTGCAGTCTGATTAGATGCCATCTGTAGAAATTCCAGATTTTTTTTATTTTTTAGGGCAAACTCTATAGGAGCATAGAACCATAGAATAATTTGGGTTGGAAGGAACCTTTAAAGGTCATCCAGTCCAAGCCCTCTGCAATGGGCAGAGACATCTTCAAGTAGAACACAGATCAGGTTGCTCAGAGCCCTGTCCAAGTTGACCTTGAAGGTCACAGGGTTAGGCCATCTACCACATGTCTGGGCAGCCTCTGCTAGTGTTTAACTGCCATTATTGTAAAGGTTTTCTGTCTTATATGTAGTCTAAATCTCTCTTTTAGTTTTAGACCATTACCTTCTTGCCTTATTGTAACATGTCCTGCTATCAGCATTCCCTCTGCCTTTAATTACTGGTTTTTTCATGTTTAAGTACTGAAAGATCACAGTATGATGTTCCCAGAGTCTTCTCTTCTCCAGGCTGGACAACCACAACCCTTGCAGCCTTTCCTCATAAGGAGAGGTGTTTCAGCCCTCTGATCATTTTCATGGCCCTCCTCTGGACCCAACTGGTCCACATAATTCTCATGCTGGGGGCTGCTCAGTGGGACACAGCACTCTGGGTGGAGTCTCTGTAGTGAAGCAGAGGGGAGGAATTGCCTCCCTTGAATGCTGGCCACGCTGCTTTTACCTTCTCTTATTCTACCCTGGAAAATTCCATCATAGTGTAACATGGTATGGCAGTAAGGTCCAAAACATTTTCTGTTGCAGGAAGTAAAGTCTCTAAACCAGTATTTCTCAAAGTGTTCTCGAAGTGAAAGACCTGTAAACCTGATGTAGTTTATTTCCCATCATAAGACGGAGAATGTACTGTTGTGTCTTCCTGGAATTTGTATTGCAATTTTCTATTAATAAGGATGATCCTGATAAATATTAATCTCCCGTAGACTTCACTTTTCATCTACAGTTCCCACAGCTGATTGTAAGAACAATCCAGTGAGTCTAGAGCAATAAAGGTTCCTACAGCATTATGAGAAAATAGTCTTGGACATTTAGCTGTATCTGAAAAAAGTGACTAGAGTAGAACTGATTAAATAAGTGAAATACATGTACAGAGCCAGAGCCACAGAAGAGCATTAAACTTCAGAGCAAACACCATTAAATGCTGTGTCTTTATGTGAGTCAGCCCTGATGAGATTTTCCCTTTGCTGCCTGTGACTTGTCACTTTGTGCCATTGAGAGTCTTTGTCCTTTCATCAGTTAAATAGACTGAAGTGTCGCCTTTGGAAGATAATTACAGGTTCTCAACAAAAATGGCAGAGTTAAACCCTGCTAGATGGTACTTGTCTCACTGGAGAGAGCACAAAAACACACAGTGGCCATGGTATTCTCTGCACAAGGGCCCCTTCCTGGGATAATGATAGAGCTCTGTGTTGGAATGATGGACCTGGTTAGGATCCTGGTGTGGGATCTGTAGTTTTAGCTTATCTGACTGGCTGTGTGAGCCTTTCCAGGGAGCTGCAGGATTTAAAAAGAAATGCTGCACAACAGGCAGCCTGTACCAGCTCCTCATTTTGGAGGGGGACCTTTGCATTCCAAAAAACTCTGATGAAAAGGGATTTGTTGGCTTGGAGATATTCTGGGAAGCACCCAAAAATGTTACATTCTCCACTACTCTTTCAGAAAGCGGCTCTGAGAGATACAAGTCTCTTGCTGGAGGTCCTTTGTAAATTCTCATGTTTAATTAATGTGGTAGGGTTTACATTGCCTCTTAATTGGTCTTGCCATTGAGAGCTGCCTGCTTGGTGGCTGGAACAGTGTGTAGTGCTTGTGCCTGAGTGTTTGACTTTGTTAAACCCTGATTTCTTATTGTTAGTGTGATCACACTGCAGGGATGTGGTTACTGAGCCAAATCTTCAGCTGGTGAATATCAGGATAAGTTCAAATGACATTAGTGCAACTTTCTGGACTTGACCCATGAATTTCAGGGGATATTAAAGTCCGTGTGCAGAGGACTTATTACTTTCAAAGTTGCATGAAAGTCTTTCTGTATTTGTTATTATTGCATTAAGAATTGGACCCTCAAATGAAAAAATCTGCAAATAAAATTTTTTTTTCAATTTAAGAGTAAACTTCATTTGATATTTTCAGTATTTCTTAGAGTTTTCTGAGTAGAGGCTACAGAATGGTGTTGAAAATCTGTTGTTGCTGCAAATGCGGAGACGTAGAAAAATTGTCAGGCTGTAAGTGTACAGCTTTCATTCTGTAAAATTCTCTTTAGGATTGAGCATTTGTCTACAGATTATTATATATCAATAATTTACCAGCTCTGTTTGCTTTCAGAATGCATACATGAATTTAATATGAAAGAGGAATGAATCAGTACAGAAATTGAGTGCACAAATAGAGAATTTGAGAACCAATGATTAGCATTGTTTTTCAAAGAATTTGTTACAATGCAGGAAGGACAAGAAAAACAACAACAACAAAAAAACCCACAAAAAACCACCCCCCGCAAAAAACCCAAACAAACCCAAAACCAAGCAACAACAAAAAAAATCAACACCCGAGAAATGAAATCAAAAGAATTGCTGCCTGGATGAGTTGGTTGCACATTTCTGGTATGAATGCTGGCAAAGGACTTCTCAGTTCTGGAGAGACAGATGAGAAGTTCCCTTTTTGAGAGTACATGAGATGGCAACAAAATCAGAAGCAATCTTATTAGTTCGACAAGTTGTCAATTTTCACAGACTGTCTCTTTGGGCAGGGAGAATTGATGGGTTTTGTGTGTGCAAGACAGATGTTCTATTTACAGTCTATACACAAGATAATAAAAGTTCCCTGTCTTGCCAACCTGCATTTGGGCAAATCCAGAGAGATAATAATGTGTTCTGCTGGTTTTGTACCAGAAGTGGGAAAGCACAAGAAAGGGGAATCTAATAACAATTGCAAAGGTCTTTGTGCTATGTATCTGTGTTTCTACTACAGAAACCTTGGCTTCTCTTGTTTATTTTGTGATCTTACCTAGCTTGCTAATGCTTATTTTGAAGGAAGTGTGATAAAAATACTCATTTTGGACAGCTCTATGGGAGTTTGTGTCAGGAGAAGAAGACTGGGCAGTAAGAACAATCTCTACCCTAATCTTCTCATGAATTATTTAGCAAGGTTTTTCAACTGACAAGATGTCAGGTCAAGCAAAATAACAAAAGTGCATATGACAAGAGAAGGGGAGAGAACAGGCAGCATTTAGAGCCAGACAGGGCTAATTGGTTTGAAATGGCAATGGAATATTTATATTCAGTAAAGAATCAATGCCACTGCAGATCCATACCTAATGCTACCTCAACTTGACCCTAGAATCTAATTACATTACAATATTTTTGGTTGAATTCATATGTGATTCTCAGGCATTAGGATCTGTTACTATAGGTTTACATTTTGGTTGGAGCCAAAATAGCAGGGAATAATGGTCCTGGCTCTCATCTGGATGCACACTGCACCTCCCAAGGGCAGCTGTTTTGCAAGATGCACATCTCAGGTTTTCAAAACTTTGGTGTAAAGATGTGATTGTATGCAGTAATTGCTGTTTGGGGCTGAAATGTTAAAATTAAATGAGTTCTTAAATTAGCAAAAGTTTAAGGTTTCTTAATTTGGTATTAGTTTAAGCTTCTTGTCAAAAAGATATATAGGCACCAAAGTGCTGCTCCAAGCAATGTGGCAAAGAACCCTTCAGAATTGAAGAATAAAATAATTGGAAATCACTGGACATATGACAGGTCATCTGATGTTAATTCAGGCCTTTGCATCTCTTGCCTCTTGTGTAGCTTCTCTAGACTTCAGACTGTCACGTCAGCTCAAGGACATGGGAGGTAGATAGAAAAGATGATTGAAAAGTTGCAGACACAAAGCTCTGCTACTGTAATTCCTATGAGGCTGAAGGAATCCAACAAAAGAGAAAATAGAAGGCAAATCTGTAGGGTTTATTTCATCACGGCAGAAGAATGAAAAAAAAAAAAAGGAAAGGAGAAAAAGGTCTCCCACACCATATTATCAAAGGCTTTTGCAATACATTATCACACGGCATTGTGCCCCTGAAAATAGCAAAGGCACTTCTGGGGACATTCTTTGGTAAATTTCTCAACAGTACTTAAATCTTGTCTCTCAAAAGCAGTTTGAGAAGCTTGTCAACTGGCTACATGACTTCAGACTCTAGGGAAAAAAGGAAATGCAGAGTTTCTACAAACCTTAGTCTGTCTTGAAAAAAAATTACACTTTGTAAAATCACACTAAAAAGCCAGTCTTTGCCATATTGATCAAGCCAATCTTCTTTTAGAATTTAAAAAAAAATCTTCTTCCATACATAGATATAGATCAAATATACACCCTAAAATCTCTGTTGCTGAGTAAAATTGGGCTGTCTCATATGCAAAGCATTTGGTGGGAAAGATTAGATCCTGTGGCCTTTCCTACAGCCATGAGTTTAATAGTCAAAATAAATTCTTTCTCTTTGATTAACTTAGTTAGAAATTCTGACTGATCATTTAGGAGTTTAGGAAGAAGTAATTTAGCAGTCAGCAGTAGTTCTTAATTAATTCTGCATCAGTGTCTGTTGATTTATATTACAAAAAAAAATCTCCTCAGTATCTGCTTTGACACATTAATTATATGTTGGCTTCTTCTGGGTTTTTTGTTTGTGTATTTTGAGCATTTTTGAAAGCTATTGATTCATTGATGATGACCATAGTAGCATTTAAGGTGAACAAACAAATCTTGTCTTTAAGCATCAGCTTCTGTCTGTGTCTTGCCGTATAGTCTTTTTTCTTTATCCCAGTCACTCTCTTAAACCAGTTCTCTTGGTTCTCTGGAAATCACTCTCAGTTTTCACTCTCCAAGTTAGCTACTTTACTTCACACAAATCCTTGCTCACAGCAGATTAGTGAAACTTGTGAATCCTGAGCTCTCCTTAGGGCTCTGTAGGGAAATGTGTTACTTTAGGTAGAATGTCTTCTGCCTCATTACTGCCAGATATAATTGGCACTTACCTTGCTCTGCTTGTCCTTATTTATTTTTTCTGTCTTCCCCTTAACCTGCCTCCTCATTATATTTCTGTTTTCCAGTATAGAAAATCCTGCCTTTCTCTTTTATGCTGCTTATCTTAGCCTGAGTCCTCATGATCAGAAGGAATCTCCAGAGGTTTCCCTCCATCTGCCTCCATCAGCAGTTCCAAATCTTCCGTCTGGCTTATCTTCTTATCTTTTCCCTTTTTTTTCCTGGACTTCTGTTCCCCTATTTCTTCTCCTAGAGATTTCCACCCTTTGTACTCACACAGTCTGAATCAGTACTCCCATGGCACTGTTGCCCCTTCAGTCCCTCTTTTTTCTCTGTGCCTCTCTCAGGTGGCAGCTCAAGAGTGAGAATGCTGAGTATTTCTGTGAATGCTGCTTTGAAATAGAGACTTCATTGGCTCTTTTCCCTGGGGGTGAATAATTCATAGATTAAATTCTTCTGCCATATGCCAGCATATCTGTGTTGCAGTGACTATCAAATCACAGAAATGTTAGTAGGAAGGGACCTCTGGAAGTCATCTAATCCAGGCTCTGGCTCAAAGTAGGACTGTTGCCAGTATTACAAACAGAGCAGCCATGTCTCAAAAACCTCCAAGGATGGAGATCCAGTAGCTTCTTTGAGTGGCTGGATTTAGAGCTGCACTGCTCTCTTAATGACCTTCCTCCCCCTAATGTTTATCTTGAAATTACCAAGCTGCTGTTTGTGTTCACTGGCCCCCGTTTATTGTCTGCCAAAATGGCAAATGGTTGTAGGATTTGACAAGACCACTCAGCCTCTCTTTTGCTGCACTGAAACACCTCACTCTCTCCTTCTAGGTCATGTGCTCTGGGCCTGTGACCATCCTGGTATGCCTCTTTTGAACACTTTCTAATTACAAATGACATCCCTATTGGACTGGGCAGTGTGTGGGTGCGCACAGTATTTCAAGTGTTGCCTCATCTTTGCTGAGCAGAGGAGAATAAAAGCTTCCTTACCTCTACTATCCACATTGCTCCTGCTGCAGTTGACAGCCAGGCTGCTTTCCATGCAAGGAGAGACAAGTGCTGGTGAGGTTTTGATGTGTCCTCTGCCCCAAGTCCTTTCCATCAGGGTGCTCATAGCCAGTAACTTCCCACCTGGTGCTGCTGCATGGCATCATCCCGTTTTAGGTGCAGACCTTTGACCTTCTCCTTGTTGATCCAGGGGAAGTTTATTTTAATTAATTTCTCAAATTTCTTTGGTTTGAGGCTCCGTTATTCAGCCTGTCAGCCATTTTGCCAAATTTTGTGTCACCTTTGGATTTGCTGAGGATCTACTCTGTCTCATCATCCAGTCTGTCAGTGAAGGTTCTGAACAACATTGGGCTCACTAATAACCACTAACGTGCTCAGCTTGTTACCAGCCATCAGTTAGATGCAAGCGTTAATTCTTGCCTTTTAGCATGGCAGCCCCACTCTTTGCTGCCCAGCAATACAACACAACTGTGCTTCTCTTCTTCACACTCATTTTTGTTTTAGGAAGGAAAAAGTGCAAAATCCCCATGGAGAAAGGAAATGCAAAGAAGTTTTGAAGAAAACTTGTGAGCGACAGAAAGCAGAGTCCCAAATCTTGTATTTCTACCTATAATAGGAAGAGAAAAGAGTGGACAATTCCTTCCCCCCAAGGAGTTTGTAACGACAAGGTTTTGTTGTTTTGTTGGTTTTTTTTTATTGATCTAGAGACATTTTTCAAGGTAGTATAGGTTTCATGTCCACAGCAGATCAAGCTGTTATTAGCCCAAAGCACTGTAAAAATCTTGCTCAATATTTTTTTTTTTTTTAACAGCATAATAAAGCAAATCAAACCCTCAAAGAGGCATGCTTAGGTTTCAATAGATATGTTGGAATTCACGGAGAATTCAATATGAATTATTTGGCCTTCTTCATTCATGATCACTAATTTATAGTTTTTGGTTATGTCACTGAGTCAAGTAACAACCTTTGAAAGAAAATTATTCTGTCTTCTTTCCCTGTCCCTGGAAAAGCAGGCTAGACTAGTATTAATTTTCTTTTTATGCCTGCATCCAAATGATTCTTGACTTTTGGTTTTCTTAAGCTTTAGGTTCCAAAACCTTTCTCTTGTGCATTCATCAGGAATGTAATTTTCTTGTTCACAGTCCACCTTTTTTTCTTGCAATTAATGCAACTTTCATTCCTTAACTATTTTTCTGAGGTGCATGTGTTGTGGATTGTTTAATGCCTTTTAAATCCTTTTATGAAGTTGAGTCATTCATTTTGCCACATTCCTCAGGTGCAAAGGGATTGTGCTGCTGTGCAAGGCTGCTCATTCTGGAGAGCACATTTGTGGCATTCACATTTTCTGGAAAAATCCCCTTTGCCCAGGATTTTTCTCCTGGGAAGCTGAGAAGCCTCAGAGAAAAAGGAAAACAATAATTATCTGATTTGCTTCTCCTGTGTTTTGCTCATTTGGAATGTGTTTGGAGATTCTTTACCCACAGGTGATTGTTTCATTGGTTTCTGCTGTGAATTGTTTTCACTCTTTGGCCAATCAGGGCCAAGCTGTGTCAAGAGTCTGAAAAGAGTAAGGAGTTTTCATTATTATGTTGTTAACCTTCTGTAAGTATCATTTCTGTATTCTTTAGTATAGTTTAGTTTAGAGGCCTTTAATATAATATAGTATCATAAAATAATAAATTAGCCTTCTGATTCATCATTCAGATTCATCATTCCTTCCTGCCACAGGAGTCCACGTAAATACAATACACATAAAGTCAAATTCCATGATTTTTTGTGTCTCTCTCATGAAGGGTTTGATGCAAAGATATTTGTTGTTTTTTCATAGTGGTCTGTGATTTCACAGGATTGTGATCTGACAGCCTTCCACAGAGAAGGTGAGCTGTATTTTTTGGAACCACTACATTTCTAGGATCTCATTGCACGAGATATTATCTCACACTTAAAATGAAGCCACAGTAATACAGTAGAATGGGATCCTCTTGCTAATGTAGTGTCAATCAATTTTGCTAAGCTTCAGTGCATGTTTACTGTTCCAGTTGTAAGCTAATACCCAGCAGACTTTGTTACTTGAATTATTGATAAAGCATTTTGTTCCATGTAGGAATGCAAACTCAGTTTTGAATTGCAAAGGTAAGAGAATACCTGGTGCTCATTCCCAAGGTGTTGCTGTGACTGTGTAGCTTGGAACTTAATCACAAAATACAATTGCTTTTATTTCAGCTTTGCAAAAAATTATTAATGAATGAGATCATTAAATATTAAGTTAACAGAAGCTTTTATTTTGCACCTTACTCAAAAGCCTTTCTGTCCATGGTTAATGACAGCTAGCCATGCTGCAGAGGAAGCAATTACAGTTTTCAAGATATAAAGCATAGCATCTTACAAACTCTACTTTGTAAATTCAGCCTAAATAGTCCTTTTTTGTTTCGGTACAGAATTGAATTTATCATTGCTGCCAAACAGCAAATAAGAATAAATTTTATATTTGATTTCACCCTGAAATGGATAACTTACTGGTTTTGAGTTTAAATCGGTCCTTTATGATGGCATGATCCCAGCCCAGCTCAAAGCAGAAGCTTTAGGGTCTCCCTTAACATTTTTCAAATGAAGTTCACAGCCAGAGGCCAAGAGTATCCTGGAATATGTCCTAGCTGCAGGCTATGCTGCGGAATTATGCAGAAAGAACAGACATGAGTCTCAGGCTAGAGCTTCTGGAACTGAATTAAAGTGAATGAGAAATAAAGAATTTGTTTTTATATAAAATTTAAATGTAATTACTACAGCTATTTTTCAGAAAGTAGTTCAAGTAAAATAATTTTCAAATTTGGCACTTTTTTGTATGTGGTCTGTATTTTCTTCAGAACACGTAGATTTGTCATTCCCAGTCTAAATGGGGCTATGTGGGTTCATGAGAATAAGGTCTTGCAAGGCATTTGTTTACTGATAAAATTCAAATGTCATTACTACTGCTATTTTACAGGAAGTAGTTCAAGTGAAATAATTTTCAAATTCGGCATTTTTTTATATATGGTCTGTATTTTCTTCAGAACATGTGGATTTGTCATTCGCGGTCTAAATGGGGCTATGTGGGTTCATGAGAATAAGGTCTTGCAAGGTGTTTGTTTACTGAAGCAATAGATCAAGGAAAAGAGAAGGATGGTAGAAATCTGTAAAAATTCCATTGTTTTTCTAAAATACACTGAGATCCTTAACCTTGGAGGTGAAATCACGGATCTGTTCATGCAGATCTTTCATGTGCATTCTCTCCCATGTGAGACATGGCAAGGACAATGTACTGTAAAAAAAAAAGTGAAGTAAGATAAAGCACAGCAAAATCAGAGAGAAAATAATTAAGCTGATGTTTTTAAATTTTTCTAATGACTTTTCAATGTAAAATATGCAAAACATTAAACAAAAAGCATTTAAACAAGAACCTTCTTTAAATGGTTATTTGAATTTCTCGGCCCTCCCAAAATGATAACAATCTCAGAAGATTCCCTAAAAATGCAGCCACAACACAAAGATCAGATATTTAGATCCCATTCAATACTAATTATTGCATGTAGAGTGACAAGATTATTATGAGTGCTCCCAGTGCCAGAGACAGCAGCAGAAGGGTTCGTTTGCTGGGGGATTAATGTTCCCAGATTGCTGTTGTGAGGCAAGTGACTGCCCTGCCCTGGGAAGGTGGGTGACAGCAGAAAGCAAGAGACAGTTTTATGAGGCTCTGGTCACTGTGTGAGAGCTGAAATGTCAGGAAATGTGCAGGCTGTCCTGGCAGGGGAAGGCAGGCAGCCGTGCTCTTGTTTTACTCAGCCCTTCTTGTTGCAGTCTGAGCTGTTTAGACACCAATTAGATAATGGAGGAAAAGGAGACTTATTTTTCTTCTAAGTGCTAATGCCTGGTGAACTAGTCAGATAGGGCTCTGACTGATGGCACAGGATGCACCCAGATGGGGAATGTGCTTGTGAATTTCAGATGAAGTCATTCCTTATTTCCTTGTTTTAGAAGATGTGTTTACAATTCCAAATATATTTTTTTTGGCTTAGGCATATGAAAAGTTGTAAAGAATAGTCTTCTCTCCACTAAATTATAATAGCTTCTTAGTGACCACACATAATTTTTTTCCCTTTTTCTTCAGTTTGCATGTTACCTAAAGCCAGGGTTGATGCACCAGTTACTTAGCAGCTGTTTCAACACAGACCACTCTGACAACCTGTGCTGGAACTTTCCAGAATTCACAGTCAGTAAGCTGTGAACAGAGTTTGCAGAGGTGAAATCCCTGTGAAGTGTGAGTCCTGCAAGAATAGCAGCTCTGGCACAAGCCCCTCCTCTGAGGCTTGTAGCTCAAGGATAGCTCTGCCACTGCCACAAGCCTCCTTTTCTATATAAATTTGTACACATTTTAGAATGTTTTGCCCTCATCATCATCATCTTGCCACTCTACATGTAAAATTCAGTATTGAATGGGGACCAAAATGTCTGATCTTTGTGTTGTGGCTGTATTTTTCCCTGCTTCTGAGATTATCATTTTGGGAGGGCCAAGAAATTCAAATAACCATTTAAAGAAGGTTCTTGTTTAAATGCTTTTGTTCAATGTTTTGCATATTTTACATTGAAAAGTTATTAGAAAAAATTTAACTCGTCTGCTTAAATGTTTTCTCTCTGATTTTGATGTATTTTGTCTTGCTTACATTTTTTTAAAATGTTAACTAGCAAAATCCTCATTTTTTTTTTTTTTGAGGCAGACATTTTAGGTAAATACTGAGATCATTTAAAATGCTCACATTACTGTGAGATATGATCTGAGTTACATTTTTTCCTTTTAGCTTATTTGAAACGATGGAGCTTTGATGAGGGGTAGCAGCAGCCAAGTAGGTTTGTGGTAGGTGATTTCTTGGCTTGCTGTGGTTTTCAGTGTCATTCTGGGGTGGGTAAACCCAAGGAGACTGAGGAAGTTATCCCAGAAATCAGTGTGTTCTCACTAGTGAGAGGAATATACTCTTTCCCAGGCTTATGTTGTATAGGGGTAATTGCCTTAAAAGACTCACAAAGTAATAAATAAATCCAATAATAAAAAAATAAAAAGCCATGTTAACCCTGCCTACTTTAATTCTCTCAGGATGGATGTTAAGCATAGTGTAACTTATCCACTTTAAGAGTACCCTGGAGTCAAGTTTCCTTTCTGTGTCTGTGTAAACAAGCTCTAGATCTGTCTTTACAGATTTTGGTTTCACATGAAATAAAAAAAGGTTTTTTTGGGGAGAGAGAGGACTTGATTTAGATACATGGCTCCAGGGTGCTGCACTCTCCCTCACCATCTGAAAAGTTGAAAATGTGAAGTTTTTGCCATTTAAAGCTAATATTTTCTGAACAGATGGTGAGTGAGACTTCAGCCCTGGGTAAACCTGACCCATGTGGAAAATCAAAAATTCTAATGCTGGATCCAAAGCTTGCTGGGAAAGTTCACATACACAAAAGAGGACACACATAGAGTTCACCATATTCACCTCATATGGCTTACACAAGAGTCTTGGATGTTCTCATATTTTAATAGTGAGATGAGAGGAACTTTTTCAAGACCATGGTCTTCCAGCCACCTGGTATTTATATTCTGGTTTAGCCACTGAGCTTTGTAGCAAGCTCTTCCAGAGTGCAAAGTTTATGTTTACCTTTACTGCAATAAAGGTTTAATGCTTGTAATGAACTTTCAGGACTGACTCACTAAGACAGCTCACAAAAACAGAGTGTTTATTTGCTGGCATTTATTGGAGAAAAAAAAAAAGTGTTGTGTCAAGTTAAATCTACACATGCAGCTTAAAAAGTATCTATTCTCCTCCATGAGGATTTTTTTGGCGAGTTTGGTTGGTGTTTTTTTGTTTGGTTTTGGTTTTTGGTTTTTTTTTTTTTTTTGTTGCTGTGTTTTTTTTTTTTATCAAAAGAAGTGGAGGGATTGAAGATCTGAAGTTTATGCAGAACATATTAGCGCCTTTGCTGTTCAGAACAGATTTTCTTAACAATAAGAGCAATCTTGGGCAGAAGCTACCATGCAATGGAAGAACAATATTAGAAAAATGAGCTGCCTCCGGTGGCATGCCGTCCTGATTGAAATTCAGAATTAAGGTGGGTTTTTTTGAAAGGGGAGGGTTTTGTGAAGTCTTAAAATGACATGAGATTTGTGTAAACTTGGAATTACATATATTCATTGGTTTGGGGCGTTACCAGTGCACAAAACATGCAAAATACTACTTGAGCTTGTGGGAATTCTCTCATTTTTAGTTAATTCTTCAAGAATACAGCACTGAGTAGTTAGGAGTATTTAGTATGTGCATCTGTGAAGAATCTAGCCCAGGAGAAACCATCTGACACACATAATATTTATAGCCATGACTTGAACATAGTCTATGGAATTTTTAAAATAAATATTTATTTTAAAAATTTACAGCTTTTTTCTTTCTGTTGGCTTTTACTTGGGTCTTGGACTTGAAAAGAACCGAGTGTGCTTTATGATAATTTTATGCTTAGGAACAGTCCTAACAAATTCTATGTGAAACTGTAAAACATACAAAAAATGGAAGCACGTGTTAATACATGAACTTGTGTTGGATGAGGACCTGTGTGAGTAAATGGAACAAGGGCCCCATATTTAGAGCTGTAGTCTGAAGATTTATTGTGTGCTTTCAATCCAACTATTTTCAGGATTGTCTAAGCAGCTATTTTTCTAATTAATCACATGTGTGTCCCTCTTCAGAAGAGAGGTAGGTGTTGCCAGGTATTTTTGTAGAGGAAACATGGGTAACTAGTTAGATAGGCAAGATATCTAATATTTTAGTAGGTGCAGTTAGATATCTCATAATGGTATCTTCTGCCTCGTTGGTTCTAGCTATGCAGGATGAAGCCTTAGAGCCCACCCTCTCTTTCACATTCTTTTCAGAAGTGTTCACAGGTGAGATGCTGGGACAACCTGCAAGGTACACAGGGAGCTCCAATGCTCTGAGCCTTGTCTGGCTTCTCCTCACCCCCTCACTAAAGCCATGGGATGCAGCAGTATCACACTGCTTGCCCAGAGATCCTGAGATGTGATTTAAAGGTTGATCTCAGGAAGGCTTTCTAGTCTGAAAGATGTTTCTGGGACAAACCAGGTCAAGTGTGTCTAGAGATTTTAGTTCTGCATTAATTGTTCTCTGAAGAGTATATCTTCTGTGTTCCTTTACCAAGATTTGGTGAGGATTTGTGCATTTATGTTGTCCCATGGCACACACCTTACCTGGGTATGGGTGCATGATGAGACACTCCTCACCAGTTGTATCCTGTCCTTTCCTAGGAGTCTGCAGGTGATGAAATGGCAACATAGGTGTAGATCTGGCTCCAGGGCAGGTTGGAACATGGGCCAAAGCATTTGTAAGAGTTCCTTGTCAGCAGCTTATCTGCAGCTTTAATTGCTAGGATGATTGGCCATGTGTATCACAAGATTCAGCAGAACTAAAAGATGACCAACCTGAGTATTTTTCTGGGTTTTATTTATTACTACAGTGTTTGCCTGTAAAACAAACTGGAGAAGTCAAAATATGTGGTCTCAGATGAACTGTGTTTCCTTAATAAAATGCACTGCCCTCTAATACAGGCCATTCCCATGGACTTCTGATTACAAAATAATTAATAAAATTGCAGCACCTTACCATTATCTTCTATAAAATACCAATTGCAGCAGCTTTGACACTATGAGCTTTGGCCTGTGTAACAGTGCTGGCTGAATTATCTAACCTGAATTCTAAAATTAGAGTTGTGGAAGTCCAGGAGCTCTGTATATGGTAACAATGTTCACTACTGTTCCAGGAAGGAATCAAGGCAAACCAGATAATCTGCCATTCTAAGTAAATCTTGTTGATTTTGGACAAAAGCCACAGTGAGTTTGGATTGCTCGTTATTTTTTTAAGGAAGTTTTAGAAAAATGCATTAATATGCACAATATAAATCCAACCCCACAGGTCACAGAAAGTTTGCAATTTGCATGTGTTTTAGGAATAGTTGTGAAAGATGGGAGAGGAGGAGGGGTAGGAAGTGTCAGTAGGAGAAATAGTGCTGTAGTGCTAATGAGCAGATGCTCTGCTGTGTATTGAGAGACCTCCTTGCAATTAAAAAATAGTTGTAGGTAGGAGGAGATCATTCAGCTGTCTGTGTGCTTTCAGTTGTACCTTGACCAGCTTTTTGTGTGTCAAATGCATTTTGACTGAAGCAAGGCTAGAGTTTTAGCAGCAGTGTTTCTGCAGTGACAAAGTGAGACTGGGGTGCAAAGGGAATTCCAGAACTTCTCTGTGAGGAGGAGGCAGGTGTCATTCGTGTGCTGCTGATGGTTTCCTCCCAAATCCTGGCCAATCTGTGCCTAGGGGAAGATGAATATTTCCTGGAGGAGGGCAGAGGGGCAGTTCCAGCAGTGAATTGTAGGGGAAAAGAGAGTAGCCAATATTGGATTTCATTAGTTCCTATCAAAGAGTTCAAAGAGGAGAGATAAGGATCAAGAATCAAGAGCAGAGGCTCTTCTGTGTCTGGTTTACTCCCTTCCACAGTGGTCAGGGCCATGTGCAGGGGCGGGGAGCTGGTCCCAGCAGCACAGGAGGGGTCAGCATGCTCAATTCACCCAGAGTAGGAGCATGTTTACCCTGAGGAACAGGGAAAGAAAGGAGAAAATAAGCAGATTCCACAATTATTGTCTTAAACTCCCAACTTTTTATGTAGTCTTGTCATTTTTATTAGAGAATCACTTCAAGGTTTAGGCAGGAGGTGCATTTTGTAGGGCCAGAATAAAAATGAGTAGCTCAGTTGCTGCAGGCATTGTTTGATCCAACATGCACACTTTCCCCTCCCTCTTCCCTACCTTTTTACCTTTCTTTTTTCTTCTCCAGGTTAGGGGGCTCATAGCATAATTAGAAATTGAATTATTTATGAGGTCTCATTAAAATGGGTGGCTTGCAGATTAATCAAAGACAGGAGACATATGATATGAAACTGCCTTTTCCTCTGCTGCTTTCACTCATAGTGGCTGCAGGGAAGCCTATATAAAAGCATTCCTATTTCTGTAACAAAAAATTCAATGCTCTGCAATATTACCTTGTGTGTTTGTAAATATCTGTCTGAGTGTTGGGGGAAAATTGAAAATGTGGAGGAGTTTAACCAAGAAAAGAGAAGCAACAAAGGGAAGGGACGGGTCATGACTCAGCTTTGGGAACCAGAAAATGTAATTTCTCTGCCAAACAGAGGAGTTTATGAGCTTAATGAAATTTAAAATCAGTGGGAGCTCATTGAATAGCAGTAAGACATATAGTATTCTACTAATGTTATGAGGAGTATGTCTAAAAATAACATAGGAGGCCTTTATATATTTCCTGCTGCAATACTGAGGGCATATCTCTAAGTAGATAAGATCTGTCCCTCTAATAAATGTGATTCAAGGCAAACCAAGTTGAATCTTTAAACTGCCCTCCTATTTTTGTCTTTATTAAAGTTACTTATCCAAAGGTGTTCTGAGGAATACACATTGATGCCATTGAAATAGTCTGTTTAATGCTGGCTTCCTGCTATTTTCTGAGGGCAATTTGGCTTTTGCTGTTAGTCTTTCCAAAGATTGTTCTTTAAAGTGTAAGAAATCATGGGGGTTTTTTTTGCCACAATTTTCAGGTCATTTAAATTAGTGAAGCTAAGTGGTCCCTACCTATTATTAGAGGTGCTTGGGGCCTTAGTCATAGCTTTACTGGATTTGGGTATATGGTGAAAGGATGGAAAGAGAGCAGGAATAAACTTTTTATCCTAATTTCTGGAGTAAATAGCTCTGCATACTTTTTTTTTGGGGGGGGGGTTAATTTTTTGTGCATTTTCATACTCTGAGCCTGTTAAGGGAGGGTTAATAATAACACCACCAATAATAATAATACTAACAAAACCAACAAATATAAAAGGGCATAGAAGGAGCTGAGGTCCTTTCCATGAGGTTCTCTCTCTTGCTCAGATTGTACATGGTAAGTTTGGTCATCCTGGCAAATAATTTCAGTCCATCCCCTATGGAAACATGTACACCTGCTGTGTTGGTGTTTGGGGTCAGCAGGAAGATGGACCATACGTGATATCCTGTAGAAGGGATGTAATTAATTGAATACCTTGATTCAATGCTTGTAGTTCAGGCTTCCTTCATTCCTCTTTGAATGTGCATGGATCCATGTGCATGTGTAGGCTGGCCAGAAGGTACAGAACTGCCCCTATTTCTTTAATCAGTTTTTAAATTTCTCATTGACCCATGATTGATACAAGCTGTAAACCTCTAAGATCCATTTCAAATGTACTTCTGTCACTCTACTGGCAGAAGGATATGAATGTCCATGAAGAAACTCCAGTACAGGGCTTTAAGCCCATGCTAGCTGAGAGGCAGTATTATTTTGTACAATAAGAACAGAGATGCATCATCACACTAATACAAATTGTTTAAATTCAAGATTAGGATGCACAAGTGAGATAATTTCTGATGGTCTTTTCTTGCATGCTCATGGTTTGCAATGATTTACTGTGAATGCTCCCATGGTAATTTATGTTTTAGTGTATGTTAATGAATAATTGCCACAATGAACTGAAAGGTCACTTCCTGCTCAGGTGCTGTAGCACTCACTTGCATCAGTGAGGTGTTCCCATAGTATTCACAACCTGTTACTATTTGCAGCTAATGAACACTTCCCAGAAAGTTTTGTGCTTTGGAGTCTTTATAATCTTTGAGTGTCTGACATGCAACAGCATTGAAGGGACTTGATTTTCAAAACTACTTTGAAGAATCCTGTTGACAGCCACATACCTGCAAAGGGTGAACCTCTTTGGTTATCCCTAAACCAGGGTTCTGTGAATAACCACTTGAAAATGCAAAACTAAATAAACTAACTAGAGCATCTTCTATTTACCTGTGATTTGGCTAGCACAGCTCAGACCACAGATACCTTCTGGGGTCACTAATATCCATTAAATATATTAATGTTGTGTAAATATTATAATGTTATTTCTATCTGTAAAGATACTGGGCCATGTTACAGTTAGGCAGGGTGTTTGTTTTGCACCTTTCTTGATATTTTTTTTCCCCCAAGATTTTACATTTGTGTTCTTGAAAGGACATGCTGTATGGTACTTTTTCCTAGAAAAAACTAAGTAAAAAAAATTGTAGTCCCTTTTTCTAGTCTAATAGTGATAAAAGATGAAAAGACATTGTTACAGAAGGAAAAGATACAAGGAAAAAGAAGGGAAGAAAGTACAAGGAAAACCAGTAGGATATTCTAAGAATTGATTGGTAATTTGGGGATGGCTGTTAAAGGTGTTTTGCAGGTTTATTTTAACAAAAATTGATATCTATTTAGAATATTTGTTGTGTCTTTATTCTAGTACCCTTCTGGTTTTGGTACTGAGCTGTGTAAAGTATCTTGTCCAACCTAGCAAGCCTTTAAATATGTCACTCCTGCTCATAAGCAAAGTAATAAATTTATACATATTAGAAAAGGCTTTCTAGCTTTTGTTTATGAGCTAGCTCATCCTTTCCAGGCTTTGTGCCAGAACTGTGCCTTTAACAAGTGGATGACAAGTCGTGGATATTAGGAAGGTTGCATAGTGCTGCTTAATGAGATGCAGTCCCTGGAGTCCTCAGGGACAGCCCCAGCATGAATTGCATTGCTCTTTCAGAGATTGGGATATGGCCTACAATGTTTTTTTCCATATCTCTTCTAGTTATGTACTTGTTTTCCATGTGAGACAAAACCAGTTGCATCTTTCCCTGTGTTTCATGCTCAGAATCACTTTTTTTTAATAGGAAGCTTAGGGGTTTACAAATGAAAATGCACTTACTGAATATGAAACGAGGAATTTTTTATTTTACTGCTGTATAAATGAAAGGGCTTGAACATCTGTAGTACTTATTCCTGTTTTTCTGGTCTAGCAATAGTATATAATTCAAGAATTCTTGTCCTCATTACAGATAATGCCAACATTTCTGTGTTATCCTCATATTTTTAAATTATTCCTGCAATCTGTCAAATCCATTTAGGTACATCCCACATTTGCTTTTATTTATCTGCATAGTGCCGCCTCTTTATTCATTACAGTTTGTCTGCCAGCACGGATGGAAGCCGTCCCAAGACGTATATGAATTTAAATGGCACCAGGATAACTGTCACTAGATCTGTGTTTTTGGAGTCAGGGCTATGGTAATGTATATCATTAGTTGTTAAACATAGTCTGCTGTGGGCTCGCTGCCAGAGCGCTCCTGTGTGCAATGCCAAGCCTTGCTGGGAACCCACCATGCTCTCTAGCTCAGTTGCATATTTTCTCAGCTGTAGCTGCAGAAAAGAGGCACCAAATGTAGTGACACAAAATAACTTCTGAACCATGGAAATGCTGTATTCCATTGTGACATGGAAACCAGTCTCGTTTTGGGCCGTTTTGTTTTGCCTTCCTTTTGTTTTCATTTGTCGTTACTCACCTATCCTCAGTGAGTAAATGGGAGTAAAACCATCCCTGAGTAATATTCTCAGGTTGTTGCTGATTGTGAATGACTGTGGTGGCTTCTTCACAGAGTTCACAGAATGACTGCGTTGGAAGAGACCTTAAAGATCGAGTCCAACCCATGCCCCAACACCTCAACTTAACCCTGGCACCCAGTGCCACATCCAGTCTTTTTTAAACATATCCAGGGATGGTGACTCTACCACCCCCCTGGGCAGACCATTCATGTACTTTATCACCCTTTCTGTAAAAAAATTTTTCCCAATACCCAACCTGCATTTCCCTTGATGCAGCTTGAGACTGTGTCCTCTGGTTCTGTCAGTGCTGCCTGGTGAAAGAGACCAACCCCACCTGACTGCAACTATCCTTGAGGAAGTTGTAGACGGTTCTTGACAGTTCCCAATTGCAGCAGGAATATGCTTTGAGAATACAGGGCAGTGAGGAAAGTTATGCCACAGGCAAGTATCTCTTGATGCGGGGCATCGCCTATGAGATGAGGGAATAGCAAAGTCTCTGTCACCTTGCTCTGTGTTGCTTGTCCACCTTGCTGCTCTGACAAATGTACAGGATAAGGGAGATCACTGAGTGCTCTTCCCATCCCTGCAGAGGATGAGTAACCAGATGTAAAGAAAAGCTATTTCATGAAAAGTGTTGGCAGAAATTTTGCCTTAATAGTAGGACTTAGGAAGTAGGACTAGATAGTTGTTCATTTCCAGTTTTCTTCCAATTTTGTGGGACATCTCCATGCTGTCTCTTACTATGGGTGAGGTTACAACCTGCCTCTTTCTGGACTACCAGTGCTGCCTAGCCTGAAGTAGAAGACTTTGAAAACTTGAATATTGTTTCCACACGTGAGCATGTAGTGATGCATGTGGGGACAGCTTGCAGTTCCATAATGCCCTTTGGTTTTTGAGTATTCTGTCATTCCTGGAACTTAAACTTGTATGTAACTAAAACTTGTATGTAACTAAAACTGTATGTATGTGTATGTTTATATATGTAAATACACACACACATATATATACACAAAAATGTATGTGTGTACATATATATATATATATATACACACATATGTATTCACACATGCACATACATGTATTTATGGCTGCTACAAAACAAAATTATACAAAATTAACCAGAAAGTAATCTAAAATTAATCAGAAACACATTACATACAGGCAGAGATGAGACAGTTTGGTCTGTTTAGCCTCAGTAAAAGAAACCAATAGGGGATGTTATATGTTATATAAACTAAATAAACCATTTTCTCTGACTTTCCTTATTCTGTTTCATGAAATATTTTTCATTATAAACTCTCACTTTTTTGAGTGCTCTGTAATTAGATCTAAATAAAAAAATGCTATAAAAGTAAGCTAAGCTTTTTATTTAAATGCATTTTATGAGTTTGTTGTGTTTTCACTGTAGTCATGATGTAAGATAAAAGACTGGAATGCAGCAAGAAGGAATGAAAATTTTATTCACAAAGGCGAGGATTTAACAAGAAAAAACAAGTGAAAGAACAAAATATTTTTGTAGGATGGTTTATTTTAGTCACTTGACTCTCTGAAGGAAAATATTAAAGAAATCAAGAAAATTTACATAATCTGGTATAAGCCACAGAACAGGAAAAGGCAGTTTAGTAGCAAGTTACAGTCTGAGTGATATTGCGGGTGAGTTTAGATGGGAGATAGGATTGCAGGGAGGGGTGAGCTTGTCGGAGTAATACCTAATAATGCAGGAATAAAAACCCAATTTTATTTGTCAGTTAAGAGTACTTACATTTAATTCACTCTGCAGACAAATTATTATCCCTATATCCTTCTGTTTCTGTAGAATTATTTTTGTCAGACCCTGAGATTAGAGCAGGAAGAAAATAAAAAGAATAATTGCTAGTTTGCATAAGTAAAATTTACTTGGTTTTTTGGTTATTTCTTAATAATTCTTTAATTATAGGTTGCCTTTATCATATGGTTTGCTTAGAGAACCCAAAAATATTCCTGTATTTTTCATGCTGTTTCTGGTTTTAATAATGATTGATTTTCAATTGTAAATTAGACTATATTGCTTCTGGGGTTGGTTTTGTTAGTTGTTGTTGTGGTTTTAAGGTTTTTTTTTTTTCCCTCTCTCTATAAAAAGAGCCATATTTTTTCTGAGGGTATGTTGGACATTTATTCTGGAAAACTGAAAAGAGACATAGATGCTATAAATTCTGTAGTTGTCACAATTGAAGTGTGCAAAGCTGAGTGTCAGCTACTGTCTAATGGCATTAGAACTTTCATTAGTAATCATTGCAAAATGACCGCAGACTGTCTGGTGAGCAGGGAGAACTCATTATAAAAATAATCTCTGAAACAGCTACAAATAAAGCTTAACAGATTTCATAGGTTAGTTTTGATTTACAAGTTGAAATAATTGGAATTGAAATAATTGAAGTAATTTTTTTTGATGTTATGAATAGAAAAAAAAGTATTTTAGTACAAAATTGTGTATAACTCAGTAAGCTCAGTGTTTGGTTCCAGCCTGAAGCTTCAAACAGCTCCAAGAAGGTAGCTCAAGTGTCTCTTTGGGGCCATGCCTGTTGTTTGTTGATGCAGACTTTATGGGCTGCCCCACAACAGCTCTTTTCTCCAGACTCAGCAGCTTTGCTGCTTTGGTTCGTCCTTAATTTAATTCATATTGATCAAAAAAAGCATTTTGTTTTAAGAGAAAAGGTTGAGCTCATCACAAACTATTCCCCTGCACCATTGCAGCACTCATGCTTAATGCTGGTGGGATGATGTCCTTCAGAGAAGGCTTTTCCAGGTGGTCCCTGAGTGTGTGCACAGGAAGCAGTGCAGAGCTGAAAGCAAGGCTGGAGTCAGGGGTGGCCTGTGAGATTCACATTCTGGGAATCTGAGAGAAGCAGTGGGAGAAGCAGAGAAGAGCATGATCAAAACAATTCTCATCTCATTTGGTGCTCCTGTGTTGTGCCAAAGCAGAATGCAATTTGGGGATTGTTCACCCAGAGGTGATGGGGTTTTGTTTCCTTGGCTTATCAGGGCCAAGCACATGTCCAGACTGTTGGTCAGGAGACAGTCACAATATTTTGTTGAGTGCTTGTGCAGTTTCAGTTTAGATGTAGTATAATATACTGTAATATAGTATAGAATAATATAGTATAATAATTATTTAGCCTTCTGATATCATGGAGTCCTCCTCATCATTCCTCCCGCCAATTGGGTGAAATTTCACTGATAGTGGCCCTTCTAACTGGGCTGCCAAAGAAGGGTTTCATGAGAGGGGGATACTTCAGGATGGTGGGAATAGCAGGGTGGTTCTGTAGAAGGAGAGAAGGAGTGGCCATGAGGTTGTGAAGCCCAGTTGCAACCATCTCTCCCTGCTTTTTCCTGTCTGGTACTCAGTACTTCCTACATGGCCGCCAGTGCGCAGAACATTCAAGCAATCAGTGTCCCTGCACCCTCAGTAGCAGTGCAAAGGTAAAAAAAAGAGGTTGTTCATACAAAATGACAGAAAAATTTGTGTTTATTTGTTGTCCTTTCCCAAGACTTGAGAAGTCCTCACTATTCTAGAGGTTTCCTATTTGTCTTTGGGCAAGCCCTTTTCATTTGCTCTATGTTTGGACTTCCATAAGCTTGAAGAATAATATTATTTTCCTGCCTCCTGGGACAGGTTAGTGGGGCATGGCTGCTGAATAGTCCATGTCAATACTTACCCAGGAATGCCCAATATCTCTTGGAATAAGGCCAAGGTCTTAAATCCATTTTAATTTGGTGCAATGAGTTCCAACAGCTAATTATGTGTTGAGTGAAAATGTATTCTGCATCAGAGGTATCCACTGGGGGAAGTTGTGAAGTGACACACTTAGGTTTGCATTTTAGGGCTTTTGTGTATTGGCCTGTGGAGCCCTAATTGTGCAGTGACATCTGTTTTGCTGTGTATTCTTTTCAGATGATTTAATATTTTTTTGAAGCCTTGTGATTTTTCAGAATGAAAAAAGGAAAATGACATGCTATTGCCTCTCACTACAAATTTCATTTTTTATTGAGATTTTTTTCCAGGATTTTTTTTCTGTTTCCCAAGGTTTTCCCACACTACCTGAAGGCATCTGAACCTTGTATATAGAGAATTCACTATGACTTTGCTAAGGAGTTTGGCATTCATGAGCTAAGTTTTGTCTCCTTAAATGTAATCAGCATCCATTAGTGCCATGGACATGGGCATCCAGAGGGGATTCACAGCAGCACAGAATGGGTGAAACTGGAAGTGATCTCTGGAGATTGTCTGGCCCCTCTCCCTGATCCAGCAAAACCACCCAGAGCCAGTTGGCTGAAACCATGGCCAGATATTTTCTGAATATTTCCAACAATGGAGACTGGTATGGATGGTTATTTTCAACAATCAAACAAAAACAAGTTATGAAAGGCTTTTGAGGAGGTTCCCTGTCTCTTGTTCGGCTGGATAATAAACCAAAAATGTGTGGGATGCCTTCTGGTCCAAAGCTTTGTCTTTTCACCTTTATGTTTAATGTAGTTCTTAGGATAAAAATGGGTTCTCACTTTGCAGCTTGGGCCCCATGTCTCCTGGATGTGTCCCTGTGGCTGTTCCCATGCACAAGAGGAGGATTAGAAAGTGCCTTCATTTGAGGTGGACCTTAGCAGGATGGAGCAGTCATGGGCCGTGTGGGTTTGTGCTTCTAAGGGCTGCTGAGGATGCTGGAGCCCAAATGAGCAGGGAGGCAAACTCTCAGTGCAGGCAAGCTCAGTTCATCCAGATAAATTGTTCAACTCTCCAGAGATGACAGTGCAGCCAATACAGCAAGGAAATTTTCTTTTATAGGGTGGATTTCCTTCAAGAGTTCTTTTCTTACCCATCTCTTTTTGCCTGTGTGTGAAATGACTTCTGGCAGAAATGTCAGGTAGTCCAGATCTCCTGCCCCATCCTCATAGTTCAGATTTACAAAGTTACAATGAAGCAGAATGTGAATTGTGGGTGGATTGGGTTTGATCCAGGAGTTTTATACAGATTTATAGATATATGTTTAGAACTAAAATCTTCCAAGTTTAAAGTAAAGAAATAAACTAAAGAAATCCCCACTTTTTTCTTTCTTACACTACTTTTTGCTGAGTGCAGGCCGATTTAGCTATAACACATAAATAATAAAACATATATCAGGAAAAGCTTCTTTTCTAAGCAAAAAAGAAAACAGAGAAAGAAGATTTGTGCTCTTTGATTTTTATTTTAATTTGTCAGGGAAAGGATGAATGACATGACATAAACAGCTTTAAATGGATCAAAGTGAAACATAGATTACATTTTCATCACTCAACAATTGTTTTGCTGCACTTCATATCTTCTGTGATGCATGCACATCAGTTTACATCATAAATTCTGGAGGGTGTGTGACTCCCATCATCTCTGTTGATACATGTTCTTAAACAAATCAAATTACTTTGTCAGCTTGGTATAGTCACTGAAGGAGCAGCAAAATACAGATCCATTTTTCCTGGAGGAGGAAACTGTAGAGTTGACTGTCACCTAACTCTATTTCTATGGCCTATATCCTTGTGAAATTTGGCAAGAAATGAAGATCTTTATTTATATATTTAAGTCACAAATTTTCCAAACCTTTAAGTTTCTGTGAATGGAAATTGAAGAAAGTTTCAAAACCTCAAATGTATTTTGTATATTTGATGTTAAAAGTCAAAATAAAGTAGAATGAAACATTTATAAAGCAGTAAAGGAAGGCAGGATAAGTGAAGTGAATCACTGTCATATTTCCCTATTTTCATGAGAAGAAAATCACTACTTACAGAAAAACCCTACCCCCCCCCCCCCCAAAAAAAACCACCATAACCCTAAAAACAAAACCACAACCAACAAACAAAAAAGCCCAAAATCCAATCATTTTTTTTATCAAGGATGTATTTTTTTTCCACTGGGAAGTATCTTGGTTAAAGTTCTCCCCATCCTCACCATTCACTCAAGACCACTGAAGTGACAAAGGGAAATTCTCTGCAGAGGAGATTAAGGACTTGCATTTTTCTTCTACTAGATATAAAATTAAAATTGAAATAGATTGTCAAAATTCAAAATAATTTTAAAAAATCTCAAGTTTTGTATTGAATTGTGATTTCACAGACGTTATTTGACTTAAAAGCTTGAGATTTTATTCTTTCATTCTAGGGAGTATTTAATTATGATGTTGGTTGCCAGCCTTCCAATATTAAGCATATTTACTTCTAAAAAGAAGTCAAAATACTTAGAGAAATGGCTGAAGAGAAAAAGGTATGGCATCCAGTAAATTATCATATAGTTATAAAATTTGTATTGAGATTTATTGTGTTTATGGTGTTAACTTCTATTGCAGCTAACAGTGTCACTACTAGTTTTTGAAAGTAATTGAATAATTGGAGGCTATAAAGCCTTTTTGGGCATGTCGTACATTTTCTAGATTTCAAAATATTAGGGGCAAAACCCAGTAATCAGCTAAAATAATTTTATGGAATTATTATATTTTAAAATTATTATTTAATTTTATTTTACTTTTTGCTAGGATTCTTTTATGACTTTTAATAAAAGCCTGATCAAAAAGGTGACATTACCTTAAATTTTATTACTGAGAAGGTTTGAAGTACTCTTCTGCCCTAGGAAAGGCTAATATTTTGCTGAAAGAAAAAACTACACCAAGAGCTGAAATGCCTCTGATTTAGAATTTAACTAGAGAGGAACAATTTGACATTGGAGAAACATATCTGAAATGTGCTAACAGCAAGAGCTTGGCAGAACTAGAAGTGTCTCCTCTTGAAACAGCTTTTAAAATTTCTCAGTGAAAGATGGCTGGCTACATTTTAGGCTTATTTAAAAGTATTCTGGGGTCTCCAAGGTCTGGCCTGTTCATTCTTTCACTTGTATGAGGCCTAAGTGCAGTAAGTGTTAAAGGTGTTTAACTTTTATGGTTTTGTTTAGCCTTTGAAAACTCAGTACTAGTAGAAATATTTGTATAGAATCTGTCAAACTGGAAATTAAAGCCTTTTTTCTTCTCACCACATCATTTGATTTAAGCCTTGAAGTCTTTGCAGTTCAAATGCTGCAGCAGCCTGCAGAGGAACCGAACAATGAAAGGACCTGCAAACAGACTCAGGTAGTTTCATCCCTGAGCACTGACTTCCAGAGCAGATGAACAGGAAAAAAAAAAAAAAAGATTCCACCTGGACCCATCCACACATAGAAAGTCAGTATTTTTCAGATTTAAATACAGCAGTTTTAACTATACTGCCCAGTTTTACATTTGAGAATAAATTGCTCCCAACCAATTTAATTTGAGGAAAGCATTATGTGGACACATCTAGAGTTCAGAGAAAAACTGACAGCCAGGAGTGACCTATCTGAAATTAATTAGTACTCTCATTCAGTCTCACAGCAGATACATGTCAATCAACAAAAATTTTGCCAGATCCAATTATCACTAATTGGCAGTTAATCTGACAGCGAAATACAAGACTAAGTATGTAGGGGCCAGCCCTGCACATACTGACAGAGGAAAAAAAAACCAATAAAAATACTAGAAATGAGACAGGAGAGTAATATAAATGTATCTCTATATTGTCTCCAAGCAACTGGTTGTTGGTCTGATGGGATGAAATAAGGGTTACTCTGCTACTAACAGAGCAGGCCAAAAATTGATGTGCAGGAAATCCAAAATTTTGAGCACTGAAGCTAAGTGTGAACTTAGAAATTGATTAACAAAAGGAATTTACTTTATTTGGCACCTAAAGTGTCCTTTAGTGATACAGTTTGTAAACTCTTCAAAAAGAGATGCAGTTCCCATGGTGTGTACAGGAAGATTAAAGACTTTGTGAGAGTGGATAAGAAATACCCTTTTTTCCCTCCTTCAAGAAATCTATTCCTTTTTGTATTTAGCACAAGAAGCCACAAAATAATTGCAAATGGGCTGGACAGTGGCTTTGCATTGAGATAGATCTCCTTTCATTGTATAAGAAATTAATGTCTCTGTGTAACAAAGGGCATGGATGATGTTTTGTATTTCATTCCTCATTTTCCTTTTTCCTCTGGCAGAACTATTTAATTGGTGGTTAGTGAAAGCCTCTGTGCTTTAGAGCTTCACCTCTTTTAATTGAAGCAGATACTATGCTCAGAACTACAGCTGGTTCTTCTATCTGCAAATCTATTCTGTTTCACTTAATATTGAATAACCGTTTTCTGTTCTTATAATCAACATGAAAAAAGATTATTCATTGTTTCTGTGAAAGCTCCATTTACTGCCCCTGGCAAGCTTTGTGCATTACCATGTTGACAAGGGACAAAATGCTTTTCCTAAAGGAAAGGAAGGACTATTTCATTGTGTTTTAGTCTCTGCACACTACTGGTCTTTAGTATTTGGCCTAGAGTACATATTTTAGAGTCCTTGAAGAAGTAAAGTAAGAAGCAGTACATGGGCAGAAGTGAGGAGAAAGATTGTGAATCATAGAATGGTTTGGGTCGGAGGTGACCTCAAAGTTCATCTGATTCCAAGTCCTCTGCCGTGGCAGGGATATCTTTCACTAGACCCATTTGCTCAGAGTCCCATCCTGAACCTTAAAGGGATTTCCAAACTTACAAGTTATTTGGTCTGTAGAGCCAATTGTTTTCATAATAATTATACTGATAATTGGATAATTTTTTTTGTTGTTGGTTTGGGGTTATTTTGTGTATTGTTTTTGTTTAGGGTTTGTTTGTTGTTTTTTTTCCTGGACTAAAAATATGTTGGCATCTTCTCCTGCTACATTTTGCACCGCTCTTGATCTTTGCAGTACATGCTGATTCCAAGGCAGCAGATCCCTTCCAGCTGCTTGCTTGAGGGGTCACATCCATCTAGCATCTGTGCAAACTGTGCAGATGTGGGAAGAGCAGCCTGTTGGTTTCCCTGGGAGAGGCAGGAGACACAATCTGGAACTATCAGGCACAGGCTGAGCTGGAGGAAGGAGACAGGACCCATCACACAGCTGGGCTGGGCTGCAGGTCTCAGAAGGACCTTTAGGTTACAGCTGAAGGTGCTCAGCCAGTCTGTAAAGCAAAACCCATCAAGGCTCCTGAAGAGGAGAGCACCACTCAGGCAATGGCTGAGTGCCAAATTATTGACAGTTCCAATAAATGCTGTAAATTGAGCACTTGCCTACAAACAAAGGCTAATGACAAAAGGAAATGGGCCTGAGTCATTGCTTGCATGCATACATTGGTACAAGTTTTCTTCTTTGTTGAAATTAGCCTTTGTTTATAACAAGAGTTAATTTGACCAGGTTTGTTAAACTGTGAATAAGTGTCTAACGAAGTAGCACAGGTAGATTTTAATTTTGGCCTGGATTAACATCATCTTTAATGACTTGGAAGAAGGAGGCAGGCAGCATGTCCGTTACACTTGCATGTCATATAAAGGTTGGTTTCAAATACTATTGAAGGTACAAAATCACTGTGGGGCTGAAGGAGACTTCACTGAACAAACACAATAAATAAAAAAACCAACCAAATAAACAAAAAAGAAACCCACCAACCAACAAACCAACCAAAACCTGCCCAACCTTCCCCCCAAAAAAACTAGAAAGAAGAGATTCAGCTCAGCAAAATGTAGGTTGATAAATGTAATGATTAATAGTCAGAATTAAAATGTACGAAGGAGAATTTCACATAGTGGAGAAGGAGACAAAGATTTCTTGTCTACAAAAAATAATAAACAGATTAAAAATCATGTTTGCACTCCTATTAGTGGGATCACACCTCTGATTTTTTACAACAGGGAGACATACTTTGTAGGCTTCTGGAAATGTTAAAATATTGAGATATTGTAAGGAAATCAAAAGAAAACTTACAAATACATCAATAGCATTAAGTGAAAGGTGGTTGATTTCAGAGCAGAGGTTGGAAAATTTCTACAAATTAGCAGAGGTAAGGTATATTTTCAGCCAGGAGTTAAGGTGTTGGAAATATTGGGGTTCACATGTGAAAATGGTGGTTGTGTGCTCAGGGTAGCCCCACTGGAGCAAGGGGAATGGAATCACAGGGCCAAAAATTCAAATCCAGTGTCAGGAAAATATCTTGAAAGTAAAGTGTGTTCACCTGGAAAACAGTTTCCTCAAGGATGGTTGGGATTTAACAGTTCTGTGCATTTTGGCCTCTCTTTAGATCTTTCTTCCCAAAGTGCTGTGAGATAGGCAAAGGCTGTTTATTATCCCGTTAACCTGGTGGGTTATTAAGGATGCTTCTAGGCACTGCCACCGAGACTGAGCTATTATGGGATGTTGCAGCTGGCAAGGGGTACATTTCCCTGCAAGAGAGGAAAGCAAATGTGCTTTCAGCTCCATCTTGTTTGGGTGGGGGTTTTGTGTTTTTGTTTTGTTTTTGTTTGTTTGTTTATTTTTAATTTGTTTCTTTTTTCCAGTATGAAGCCTCAAATTCTCAAATTAAATGATTTGTATTTATTGCATCAGCCTCAAATTGGAAGTGCTGTAATTTTTCTTTTCTTTAATCTTCTTTTTTCTAGGATTGAGAATCTTGTGACTTTACTATATTTTACCCTGAATGAGGCAGGTATCTGAAAGTACTAGATGTTTTAAGGAACTGCCTTGCCTCAAGTATGACCTTGTAGTGTCCAATTTTGCTTTTTCTTTTGAATAATGACTTTTATTGGAAAGAAGTAGGAATTTTTTTTTTGTTTAATCTTGTTGAAATCAGGAATAAATGCTTCAGAAGAAAACTACCAGTGTTTCTTTTATTCCAGAGCAATTTCAGGATGATGGATATTATTGCAAGAAATATTTCTTCATTAGTATCTTCTGTTTGGTGATGGCCTCATCAACTGCTGTATTGAATTTAGTGAGTCTTTTTAATTTGTCTCTGTGTTTCAGTTCAATTAATTTTCTTGTTAAGTTTTCAGTGATGAAAACTTCAGTGTTTAGGAAGTTTTGATGGAAGTTAAGGATAAAATTCCTGCATTAGATCCCCAGCTTGAATACATTAGCAAATCAAAACAGCCACTATTACTCACTGTCTTTAAGGTTTTTAAAATAAATTTTCTTTGTCTTTGCTCTCTCATGCTCCTTAAAGCCTATAAATTGTTTCCTAACCTCTTTAAGCTGTAATTACTGTATCAGGAATGAGAACTCTGGAGACCTTTATTTGTATAGGCACTTAATAACTGAGTGTCAGCGATGTGCAGCACCAGTAGCAGGATAATTTCAGAGATACTGTCATTTATTCAACACTGTAATTGAATAATCACTTTCACTTAATCACAGAGTCACAGGATGGTGGGGGCTGAAAGGGGCATGTGGAGATCATCCAGTCCAACCAACCCCCTGCTACAGCAGGTTCACCTAGGGCAGGTTCAACAGAGTTGTGTCCAGGAAGGTTTTTAATATCTCCAGGAAAGGAGACTCCACAACCTCTCTGGGCAGCCTGTTCCAGTGCTCTGCCACCCTTAGAGTAAAGAAGGTTTTCCCTATGTTCAGGTGAAGCTCCTGTGTTTCAGTTTGTCCCTGTTGCCCCTTGTCCTGTGCTGGGATCCGCTGAAGCATCCGGACCCATCCTCTTGAAACCCCTGCACCTCTTTTCAGCCCTTTCCTCCACTTCAGGTGGTCTCTTCTGGCTTCAAACTCTGTAGCAAGAATAGTGGAAAGGATTATTATCAATCTGTTGGTATGTGCAAAGTGCTTTGTCTTTTGTTTGTACAAGGTGCCTCTTTATCAGCGTTTCTGAGTAGTTGTGCCTGGCTGTAACTGTGGAAGCACAGAACATCTCAGCTCAGAAACTGCTTGAGGTCAACTCTGAAATGAAATCTAAGATGACAGTGAGCCCTTTAAAATAGTCACTCTATCAGTTGCTTCATATGCCTGCTGTGAAGGGATAGAAATGTTGAGTGCAGGCACAGGGAGAAAAATGTGTCTACAAAAAGTTTTTTGAGCCTATCAGGGTAGGAAAGCCTGTATGTCAATAATAAAATGAGCAGAAAAGAAGCATTCCAAACAAATCACATTATGATATGTCCAGTATATAATTAGCCAGTTTTTCAGGTTCGATGCATTAATTTTATGATGAAATAGCAGTCATAGTTTTCATTTTAAATTCAAAGCATTTGGAAATATCTTCTCTGCCTTTTTAATTTGTGTTCGTTTGCTGTTTTTCTCTTTTAAAACAAGTAACTTGAGCTTTGGGAAGTTAATAATCCTGAAAGTAGATTATATGCTTGTGATAACACTTGACTGCACCTATCCTGGCAAGCAAGATTTAATGCTTGGATAAGTTGGCTTCTCTAGATCTGTAATGGTTATTTTCAGAAATAGTATTGAGTGGGTATTGGAAGCCATGACTTCTCTGCAATGGAAATTTCCATTTACTTAATTTCTAAGTAGTTAACTCTGATATTAATTACTTTCAATTGAAGATTAAACAATAAGATTTTCATTTTGCTAAGGAAATAGTGTTTAAACAAAAGTGTTATTTAGGATGGGAAGTATCTTATGTCTCCTAGTGCTGTTATTGTTGCTTGTATATATATAAGTGAGTAGAGTTCATAGTGAGCAGTATTATTACATGTTTAAAAAAACACATCTGTCATGGGCTGTCTAAGCTAGATCAGAGACAAAATGGGTTACATATTACAGGCACAATTCTTCCATGAGAAGAAGAGGTTTTAGTGCTGCAAATTCAGCATAATACCTACTCCTGGGTCAATTTCTGCTTTGCTCACTAAGGCAAATGGTGTAAATTGATTTAAATAGGTGCTGGAATTGAAGTGACAAGAGTAATTTATACTACCTGAGGTTCTGTTCCCTCCTTTAAAAGATGAAATGCTGTGTTAAAGCCTGTGCAGACTGCTCTAATTGGTCAGGCTGGAGGGATGTTCAGGAAGTTTCACTGGGTCCTGCAGCTCATTTTGCAGAATCTGTGGGCACAGTTCTGCAGGACAGCTGGGATATAATGGTCTCTGTACCAAATTCCATTCCAGACTTCACACAAGGTTCAGACTGGTTTAGTTTCAACCACTGTATTATTAAATATTGAATGTGCTCTTTGCAGTCATAAGTTACCTTTCGTGCTCAGAAGTGTGTGAACAATTTGAGACACAGAAGTATCTACCTTAAATCCTTTTTATTGAAAGTGTTCAGTGGTCCTGAAACATGCATAATTTGCACAAACTGCAGCTAACAATGTTTGATCCATGAGCTATGCTTGTAGCAAACTATACCTCAGTCTCCATATGGGATATCACCATGGCAAAAGAATGTAAATTTATGTTGGTTTATGTGACCCTCACCATTCAAGCAAATATTTTAGAGCAGTGCAAATTTTTTTCTGTTGTAGAATTCTTAGTCAGTGGAAGAAGTGTGGCCAAGGAAATTACCCAACCCCAATTTATTCTTCTTTTTATTCTTGAAAGAGGAGCAGTGATGTGTCACTTGAGCACTCTTTCCTCCAGTGTCTTTCCCAGTAAATTACATAGTTTCTCTTGCATGCCACATGCATCATTAAACATTCTGTGTATCTCCCAATCTTCTCCATCCTAGCATGGAGGAAGCCAGTAATAAGATTACTCTTTGTCACTAAGAATTACTTGCATAGCAATAAGGGAGGAACACTATAAATGCACCACAGGACTCAAAGGATGAGCTGAGTGCTGCTGAACTAAGGGCATCTATCACTACACCCAGTGTTCTCTTGCCTCTTCATGTATTCCTGCAATGCTGTTATATCCAAGAATTTAAATACTAATGCAAGGATCAAAAGAATTGTAGTTAGCAATCAGCACTTAAACAATGAAAGCAATGAGAATGTCTGTATAACTGGCATTTAGAGGACTTCCTTCACACAGCCTTGGGGAGTCTATGCTTTGTCTTCTGAGGTACCCCTGACTCTTAACTAGAACTGTGAGTTGGAGGAAATAGCTGGCTGGGCTTTGCCTGGCAGCAGCAGGATGTGATGGATCCTGCAGACATTCACACCCTTGTATGGCTGTACTCAAGGAGCAGGAGCTGGTGTTCCTGTGTTGTGGGAACACCTGCTGAAGGAGCGTCCTGCAGCTCCCATGGAAACCTTCTCTCTGCAACTCTGTTTGTCTGTGTTGCTGAATCCTGCCAGTATTCTGACCTCTGGACTCCTGTTTTGGTGACAGCCCATACTTTAGGCATACATTGCCAAAAGCAAAATGCAAGATGGTTTAAAGAGGCAAGTGCAGTTGGGTGAGAAGGAGGCTGTATTCTGGATTCATTTTTCTTGCACTGCACCATGTCCTTCTTTGTAAGTAGTACCACAAAACTACATAAGTACATGTGAACAACACAATGCCACTCATATGTTAACAATTAGTTAATTATTTTACTTCATGATGTGTCTCTAGACATTAGAAAAGAATTAAAGCTTTGGCAGACAAAGTATTGAGTACATATTTTATAGTGGCCTAGATAAGCAAGATATGTCTGGGAAATGCTAATAAGCATTTTACCTCTCTGCTCTCTTTATGCATGGCTGATTTATCATTTAATACAGCACATTTCTCTGCAGATATCCTTTCTTCTTATGATCCTGGATTGCACCTAATAAGCCCTGCCTTTCAGCTAGGCTTGTTAGCACAAGCAGTGTGCAGCATTAATAGCTGTCCCTGTGTTCAGTTCATCCCCTAGCTTGGGCATGGCTGTTACAGACAGCATCTGTTCTGAGTTTGAGCCATGTCCTCTGAATACAAGTCCCACAGCCCAGAAAAATAGATTTGAAATAAAACAAACTCCCTAATCTTGGCAAACCAGTTTCAAGGGTCTAGGTGCCAGAGATGTAATTTTCAGTCCCCCTGATAAACCAAGGGAGGTTAGGGGTGAGCAGGGAAGGGTTCCCCAGTTCTTAAGTTTATGTTTCACTTTGGGAATTCTTCAGCATGCATAAAGTGATAAAATGTGTAAAAAACGAGCATGTGGAATTTATTTTCCCTTCTATTCAAGCTTTAAAGGTAGCCAGCTGATAAGGAAATTCAGTCCTCAAGTATATTCACAGTCTCTCAACTGTCTTATTTGTTTATGTACACCATCAAATGGTGTATTTCACCATTTACTTGGTGAAATATTTTGGCAACATAGGTATATCTGAAAGCTTTTTCTCTTTACTATTCAAGTAAAGACATCTACAGCCAAGAAATAATGCTGAATGAAGTTTTCTAGATTTCTTTCAGAAAAAAAAGAAAACATTTTCTATCTATTTTCTGCTAAGAAAAACAGCTTGAAGGAGAAAGGTGTCTTTCATATGAAATAAAATCATAGGGAACTCTCCACAGAGGTGCAAGGTACAGTGTGAGTTTTCTCTCGTGTTGAGAAAAGATGGAGCTTGGCTTTATGTTCTGTGTAAGTGCTGGATTCCTGGTACTAAGCGATGCTGTGTGTTTAAGAGGAGTGTAAAGGATACCCCTGTGCCTTGCCCTGGACTTCTAGGTAGTTGTTAGGCTCCCTTTGGGAATGCAGATGGGTTAAAATACTTGTGAGGATGCTAAAGAAGTGTTTAATATCTGGATTTTACTCAGGCTTGCATGTAAGGTCAGTGCCAAGCTACTTACCATTGCCAAAAGCAAGGTGTTTCCTGATATGTCCAGAAGCTAAACTTGAAGAGCATCTTGATTTCATATGTCTGTAAAAGCAAGGTGGCAACAAATTCCAGGAGACCAAGGCTTAATTTCAGTAGGCACTCCCACCTTCCTTGACTCTGTTTCCTTCCCTGTTGAGTTTGAGTGTTAGCATCTACGTCAGGAAGGATTTCCAAGCCCAACGTAATTAAGTCTGAACAGCGTGCTGAGACATTCAGATGGAAAGCACTGTCTAACTGCACTGGCATAATTATACACTGCAGAACTGATCCAAGTACCAGAGAAAAGTGGAACACGAAAGAACAGCTAAATTTATCCTAGAAAATGGGTTCAGCAGTTCAGCATTCAGCATTCAGATTTAGATCAGTAGAGCAGCCTCACTGCTGTTTAAAGCCTTACAATCAGCTTATTTTGGCTGATGTAGAACCAGTTACTGTGAAGTGCTTTTTAATGTGTGTTGATTTAGCTATTAATTAAGAGGATTTTAATAATATAATTAACCTATACTTTTGTTTTTAAAATGTTCTCTGGATAAAACATTCATTGCTTTATTTTAATTCTTGAGCACTTCCTTTCCATTCAATTTACTGTATTTTTGTGTTTTATAAGCCATACCTAGATCATAGCATTGATAAAGTATTTTTAGGATATTTAAAGGAATAATTTTGCACAAATTTTTCACACTGTAATGAAAAATGAGAAAAAAATAATGTGGTGGTGTGCAAAATGTCTCACTGGGCTACAGGTACAATATTAAATCTCTTAACCTTTTCCATCACAAAGTTAAAACAAATACCAGCATAATCTGCCATTAATGTAATCTAGTATGTAAAATGGCTAATGTGCTACTCCCCAAATTCTGAGAGTTCTGCTTGCACAAATTAAGATTTTATAGCTCACACTCATGCATTTGCAATGAACTGTGTTAGCTGATAGAGGTGGTTTTGTGGTTTTTGTGATACCATGAGCTTAAAAGGCCCAGTAGCTTTTACAGCTGTTTTGGGTTGGTTTTTTTTTTTTTTTTTAAGTGCACATTCCATTTAGTAAAAGAGATTATTTTGGTATGTGCCAGAAATTTATCCTGATGTGGCAGGGGTGCTGCAGTATTGTGGTCACTGAGGTAGTGCTGCTAAGAAACTTTGACTTAAAAAGAGAATTATAAAAACATCCACCCAACCCCATCCCCAGGAACACACCCAGGACCAAATTTTCAGTTAGAGTTAATTGAGCTAACAGTGTTGTCATCAATGCAGATGGTAATTTATATTGGTTTATTTACTGGTTTGGTAAAGTGTGAGTATCATGTTTTTTCAAATTTTCACAGCAGAAACAAGCAGAAGCGTCTGTCCTCAGCTGGTGGCTCTGTGTCTTGAAGGCAAAGAGCACTGACAGGCTACACTGGGGGATAGCCAAGTCAAAATGTCCAGCCTGGGAAAGAAATGAAGTACTGAATGCAGACTGTGCTGCCCAGGATGCTGTCCTGTTGTAGGCTTATGCACAGGGGGAAAAAGCATCCCTGTGTGCAGCATTAAACTCAGAGTTCTCAGTGCTCCTCCTTAAAATGCACATATTCCTTACTGCTTGCAGTGATTCTGAGATAAATCTATATACTTAATAGCAGTGAAAGTACAACTCAAATTATAATACATTAATGGAGTTCAGAATTCTTACATGGCCCTAAAGCCCA
>WBNP01002239.1:619897-680060 GCA_013401095.1 Passerina amoena
AAAAATACTGCAGTCGAAGCTCTTCAAAACTCCTGCAAAAGTCCTGCAGAAGAAATGATATCTTGATGTAGCAAAGATCAGTGTAGTGGGGGAGAAGTAGGGAAGGATGATATCAGAGAAACCGGTAAAAATTAGTCTGAGATCCTTTGTGCTGCAAGTGATGCATTTGAAAGATGAAGTCTGAAGATGGATTCTTGAGACTGTCTATTAAGAAATTATTAGAAGAATTAAAGATGTTATGGTGAGCATATTGCAAGGAGCAAATCTGATTAGGTTCGTCTGGTCACCCCATTAATGAACTGCACTTAGCTCACATGATGTGGGGTTCTTTTGATGTTCAAAACTGAGTGTCCAGAACCTTTAAAGCACCCTCCTGCAGTCTACATCCTTGATAAATGTGGCAAGGTTAGGCAAGAAAATATTTATTCATAAGTGTCAGAGACAGTTAGGAAAGTCTTAGGAAACCAGACAATTCTTAGGTTGTTATTGCCAGTCACAGACCCTGAAAAGATTGGCATATGTTAATGTGATGGGACAGCCAGGTTGGGAGTGACAGTGGTTTGAGGTCAGGACTCTGCTGGTGAGAAATGACTCTTCCTCTGGCTTTGTCCTCCAGAATGAGAGTCCTTTCTTCCTCTGGCTTTGTTTTCATTCTTTAGGTAAAAATATGTATTTCTAGGTGTGAAGCACCTATGTGAGGAAGACAATTCTGAAAGCAGTATTTTGATCCAAAAGTATAGCTTGGAGAAAAAACCATGATGAAGAAATGCTTCGGGAGCTACAATTTCATATTTTTATTTACGTGAATCTTGAAAATAAAGGACAGAATAATACTAAACATATAATTATGTCTTTGCATCTGAGGAATGGGTTTATTAAACATGTGCTGGGCATGTGTTCCAAAACACTGTTAGCATTTCAGAAATTACCATGATATTCTAAATGTTGTATTTCATCTACATATTGATGATGCACTTGCATTTCACTGACTGTGTGCTACAGCCATGGAATGGTTGTTCGGCTCTTGAATTAATTTGTTTTCTGGTTCATGTAATAAGAGGTGTTTGGCCTTCACTCTGAGTCCTCTTTCAACTCTCAGTCTCATTTCTCACATAAATTGAAAAGCAATGATTCAGTGTGTCTCAAAAATAAGCCTTTTTCTGGGAAATTCATGGAGAGCTTGGAGTGGAAGGTTTTATATTTTAATGAGATGAGTCAGAAACATTTCATTAAGAATCTCTTGTAAAGCATGTTTTGGATAGGAAATTGTCTAAATAATATAAACAGATTTCACTTTGCATTTGAGATATTTCTATGCTTCATATCATGCAAATGAAATCTTAAAAATTGGACTCAGTATTCTGCTGCTGAATCAATGACTGGTCTTAAAAGATGCAATGTAACAAATGGCAGGAAGGATAAAGTTGGCAAAATCAGCATCTGTTATCTGTTAGCTAATCTCATGATTTGTAAAACAAACAGCTAGTTAAGTCTTCAATAAAATGTATAAATCCCCTATTAATTAACAGGGACACATTGTGGTTTGAGGCAAATTTCTATCATTGTTAGCATACTGTGTGAGAACCTGTTAGAGCAGAGCAGCCCCTCTGCTGGTGGGAAATAATGCATATAATGTATATAATCAAAATCAGCCTTAGCAGAGGGCCTTAAACCGCAAGAAAATAAGAGTCCTGAAACAGGAGCTAACAGACAGATTGTTATCCAGAGGCTACAAGGTTCATTATACACAATATTGAGCATGCTGAGAATTATTGGAAAATGCATATAGGTTGGCTGAAATACTAATTATTTTCTTGTTTGTATGTTTACATTTCATTCCCACTCTGCAGTGCTGTGACTCTAAGGTGACTGAGGATGTCAGTGCAGTTCTGAAATAACCATGTTCTTGCTTCACCACAGAGGTCTGACTAATAAAGATAGTTTAAGCCACGGGCATTGAAGAGGCCAATGGATTCTCCTGTGCAGGCAGAGCTCCATTGCCTCAGTGCAGGCTCAGGTCATTGACTCTTCCCTCTTCCTTACTGCACCTTTTTTGAGCTTCCTGAGTCCATGCTTGCTGGAGAAATTCTTCTTTGCACACTTGCTGCCCTATGTCTTACAGGTTTCTGAGAGCCAAAGCAACAGGTATCTATCTTTTATTTCAAAAGTGCTTGCACTTTAGAAGAGCATAAATGGTTGGGGATAAGAATAATCATCTTTCCGCATAAAAAACGAAGGGATCCATATTTTGGGAAGATTAGTGTTGTGCTAATTGCAGGATTTCATTGGTCACAAACTAAACAGCATTGTGTAGCTTAGCATAACATTCTCACAACAGTTTTACAAGTCAATTCTTTTTTAGAATCTCTGATAAAATGCTGCATGAAAGGAAGGGGAAGCCAAAGCAAAGACCAAAGAGTTACATTTGGAATATGGACTTGGCAGTGCTTTATGGGAAGGGTCTGACAGCTTTTTCTTGTCCTCAACTTATCCCATTGGTCTTGACCTTGAATTAATCTCTTTTGATCTTTGTCAAAAATCATCAGTCAATAAAGCAGGAGGCGTTTATTGTTTTGCTGTTTCTCATATTTTTCTCAAATTTGCAAGTCTTCAGGCTTGTGGCAATGATTTGGGAATGCTGAGGTCTGAATTTATTTATGTGACATCATGCTTATATATTGCTAGTTAACAACTATTACTAGTTGTTCTAGTTTGCGTAGGAATGAGGCAAGGAGACATAATATGGGTCTTGTTTTTCTGTCACTCTATTTATTTTGCCTGTTCCTTCCTACCTGGGTGCACAGAAGATAAAACTAATTCCTACTGGAAAAGAGCTTAAATTCTTCATTGTAAGACAGAATTGCCCCATGTTTTCCTAGCTAAGGTCTTCAGAAAAGAGATTTGTTTGATTTGGGGTTTTTTTGTGCTTCTGGAATTTTTTGCATGGAAAAGATTTTGAGGGCATGAAGACACATACTTTTTGGACCACATAATTTTTATCAGTATCTTTTTACTACATTTTACCCCACTGAAGGATGGGAATACAGGGTATGTCTGCTTGATTTTCTCAGTCCAAAATGACATCCTGGAGCAGTCCCACAGCCCATCCCTCATTAACTTCTCTCTAAGGGTCAAAAGCAGATATGCCAGAAAGGATAGAGAACCAGGACAGACACAGTGGTACTTTCTCAAAATGCTCTTCTCACCTCCAGCCATTTGCAGTCCAGGAATTTCTCTGATCACAGATGGTTTTAATTGTATTAATAACCCTCAGTAGATTTCCCTTCCGTGTCTGGTCTGTTCTAAACAGATGTAAACTTTTAATTCTCTCAGTAATCTGTGCAAGTTCTGCAGCCAGGCTGGTGTGTGAAGAAGGGTTCCTAATTTCTCTTTCTTTCACATCATCCCCTTTTAAGCTTGTAGTGGAAAAATGAGAGGTCGAACAGTCTGTGGCCATCCTTTCTGTCCCAGCCATATTTTTATAGAGTTCAATCCTATGTTTAATTAATTGTCTTTTACAGATTTGTAACAACAGATACAAAATTAAGTTTATAACAGCATCCCTAAAGTTATCTTCTGGATGGTGGTAGCTTACAGTTTTTGATTGGACTTTCCTTGGTTTCAGTTCATAAGCACACAAACAGAAAAGCTCACTGAAGTGTCATGTTTTAGTTTGAAACCAGGCTTGTGTGTGTGTCTCCATGAAATATGTCATTTTGTCTGTAAGCAATATTGTAAATCACTTTAAAATTAAATATAGGATGAGCTGTGCAATCCAAATTAAAATAAACAAGATATTTCAATAATAAATATCTGTTTGGAATTAGATCTGGGAGATTATTTGGGAGATGCTTAATGATAGAGTGGGTTTCAGGGGAAATAGGCAGATATGAAAATGAAACTTGTTAAACAAGCCAAGCCCCTAACAGGGGACTTGTTCTCATTCAAAATGGCCACTAATTCATGGGCTGAGTTGTAATTAACAGCCCAGGATTCTTCATCTGCTGAAAAGTGATGCTCATATTTTTGATATGTCTTTGGATAACTGCACTGTAATGATTAACTCTGAAAATGCCCGAGTGAGGGAAAAATAACGGTGTAAGATTTGGATGGAAGGCAGCTGAAACTAAAAACCATGAGGCAGGATTTTGAAAACTAATCTCCAGACTAATTAAAGAATTTGGTTTAGTGAGGATGAGGGTTACAGTCAAGCATGTACTCAGATTTCATCACAATCATGTGAACAATGGAGCTTCTCCAGGGTTCTGCATTATGCTTTAGGTCACAGCCTGATGTAGAGACCCAAAGCTTATCAATGCTGTTGATGTCTCTGCAGTTTATTACCACTTTTATCAATAGATTCAATATGGCCTTTTCCTTATTTAAAACCTTGTAGCACAACCTTTCCAAGGATGCACTGAACCTGAACAGTTCTAAAAACACACTGGATATTTGTGCTCCCCATGTCCCTGATTGTGGCTGAACACTCATGCTGACCACCACAAGCTAAATTCCCTAAGTTTTGGGGTTATTTTCCATTTTATTATGTGATAGCCCAAAGGTAGAAAAACAGTTCTAGAATGGTGGTGTCCTTAAGCACACCTCTGGAAGTGGTAATAAGCCCTGCTAGGAGTTCAGTATTCCCTCCCTGCTATGGGAGAATGCTCCCTGATGATGTTGGAATTTAAGGTTGCCCATGCTGCTCTCATGGAGTTGGGTTTGTTGCATACAGTATCTTTGTCTGCCCCTTGGAAGTAGAAGGAAGTTTGCAGTGAAAATAAGCTGTTACTGTCAGCAAAAAATCACTGTGTGAGCATTACAGAGCACCTAAGAAACATTTAATGACTTGGCAATTCTAAGCTTTTTGTCATTGTCAAGGAGAATGGGAAAATTAATTTAATTGGGACAATATTTCATTTAGAGTTAAGCTTGATAGGCATTTTCTTGTCACTATGAGTGTATATTATTTTCTGGGCTTGTGATTTCAGTGTTTTATCAGCTTTACATCACCTGATTTTACTAAAAAAACCCCTACATTTAAGTTCTACCTACTTAGCTTAGATTTCTCTACAAAATATATTAGGAAATAAAAATAAAAGGAAAGGCTAATCAAAAGTCACCATTTGAGTTGGTTTTTTTTTGGTTTTTTTTTTTTTTTAAATCATCAAGAAATATAATTAATACTAGGTAAATTTTAGCCTTGGTCGTAAAGGTAACAACATGGAAAATCTTATCTTCTATAAAAGTGAATGAGCAATGTATCCTTTTACAACAGGCTGTAAAGAGTATCAAAAGCCAGAGGAAGTTTAGTAACAAATTAAAGACAAACTTGGATTTTTAATAGGATAGTAAAGGAATAGAAAGGAATAGCTTGGAGACAAAGTCTAGAAAATAAATTTGAGTTTTCAGAAAATTAAGGATCTTTATTTAGTTTTTAGTTATCACAGATAAGCAGTGTGTCTGGTTTTATCATATCTGAATAAAAATCCTGTGGTGAAGGGGAAATTTTATTTATAATGAGTGCTTTAGTTACTAAGCCACTATATCAATTTATGCTTGGTTCTGTTTGCATAATATTTTATGAGTGTCTGATTAAGCCTTTATTAAGCCTATTTCATTAGGCTTAATACGTCTGCAGTAGGTTCTGCCTCTGAATTGAGGCTGTTGATGCAACAGCTTTCCTCATTTTCATGTGATTAATTTCATTTGATAAGTAATATTGGCAGACAAATACATGTGTATTTAAACTGCATAAATAAATGGTCCTAACTCTCAAAAAATTTGGTTCTTTACAAGGTGATTTTAATCTTAGCTCTTTGTATGGGAAAAAGTCAGTATTAAAGTCTTCCTTTCTCTTCAAACTCCTTAAAAGTTGAATGAAAAGATACACAAAAAATTCCAAACCTGATTCTTCAACAGAGTCCGCAGCACCTGCTCCACAGTTAACACAAACTGAAGTCTCCAGTTTACACCTGTGGGAAAATTGGTTGTTCAGAGAGAAGCTTTTCATTCTGTTCTTGTCTTGTATTGATGGAAAAATAAAAGTAAACTAGACAATAAAATTATGGAAGTACTGAGATGCTATGTTATGGTGGCTTTGCAGGTACAGGTGCTCACCCTGGTCCTCTTTATTTGATCATGTAGCCTAAAGGCTGAACAATATCATCCTTAGAAGTATCCTATCAAGGGCAGGGTTTGAAACAAGGGAGCTGCTCTTTTGCTGTCAGCTGGGCTCACAGATGGATTATTCATGGTGATTTGCTTCAAGACATAAAAATAAAATACAGGAGATAAGACTTGGTTGTCTTACCTCTTAGCAGCTTCCTCTGCCATAAGGTTTGCTACCTAGATACTTACAAAATCCACAGAATACATGAGGCTCACTTGTAGAATAAAGCATCTTCTATACTCACACAGTATTGCTAATTTCTCTACTATTCAATGCTGCTGGAGAACAATCATTCAAAAGAATAATTCCGTCATAGAACTTGCTGTTAAGGCAACAATTTTATTTACATTTCCCAAAGCTGGCGTGCTGCCAATGGAGCTAGGTGTATATGAAAAAGGAAAACATGTACAGGGAAGCTGTATGGTGGATAAAACAGGTTTTGCTGAAAGCCACTTCATCTCCATGCTTCTTGAGTTCTGGAACAATGTTTTTAATTACCTTGGATAATTTCCTCCCCTAGTATTTCAGCTTGGTATTTTGTGCCTCATAAACCATGCTGAATGTTCCTGTAGTACTTACACACTGTCCACGTTTCATTAATTTCACATTCAGAGTTATTCTCCTATGCATCGCCAAAGTCTGGCTCTGAGTAGCTGTCTAATTAAAATATTTGTGTGTCAAACCAGCTGCATGCATAACATTTGTATTTTTGTATTTGTATTTTTTGATCCTGACCCTCTCCAGGTCGCACTTGTATCAAAAATAAGGAAATGCAGAATTCACTGTAATACTTAACACAATATTTTGGTGTCAGTTGTGACACTTGAAAATGGGAGAATAGATGCTCACAGGCAAATCAGAAGATATTGCTATCATGGCTTGATGCATTACACGGTGACACTGCTGAAAAGGAAGGATTTATAAATCTGAGGAACAAGACATACTCTTACCTGGGTTTAACCTGGACTACCAGAGAATAAGGTTATAGCTCTTATCTGGAATAAATGATACTGAATAAAATAAAAATTTTTATAAAATTGGAAGTAACATTTTTTCCTAAAGCTGCAGCATTTTCATTTAACCATCAGATGAAAAACTGTTGTAAAATCCAAATGATTTTGGCTCTAGCAAGTGTATGCTTAAAAAACTCTTATTGATTTTATATAAATGAGATATGGATTTGCAGATGGTTTGTAAAATTTATTCTGGCTTTCTTTGCTCATGTATTCTTTCTCTGTTTTTAAAACTGCTTTCCTTTAGATCACTTTTAGCAGAAAGAAAGGAATGTTCAATACAAAAAAAAAGAAAACCTGAAAGTAGGTTTTCCTTGTTTTTCTTTGGTTTTGGTTTTGTTTTGTTTTGTTGTTTTGGTTTTGGTTTTTTTAATCTGAAGCACTAATATTTTTTAGGATGGGTGACCTACCTGGAAGTCAGGTTGAAGAAGGACTTCTTGGCACTAATGTTACACAGGTGTCAGTGTTCATGTAAATTTGATAAATATTAAATATTTTATATATTCCACAAATAATACTTCATTGATTTCATATGACACATAGTTAAGGCAGAAATTCAGTGAATGACATATGAGAATCTTCCTCTATATATATTTAATAGGCAATATCTTTTCCAATTGAGTATTTTTCAACTTTGATTGTACTCAAAAGCTTTAGACGTTTAAAGGTATTTTAGTCAAATCCATCTTTGCCTTTCTAAGAAATGTGGAATAACTTAGGATGCACGGAATTCATGAAGATATCTATTCCAGTCTTGTCCAACCCAGTGATTATGAATATGAAATGGAGATATGTCTAAATAAATAATTTAACTTTTGTTATCTCCTGTCAGTCAGATTCCCAGTCCATCATCGGGTGATAATTGATGAAGAATGAAGTGTTAATCTCTTAACAGTCAGATAAATTTATTTCATTCCCAGTGAGCCCCATGTCTATGTTCAGATCTGCAGATTGAAAGGAGATGTAAGTGGGGCAGTGGCTTGTTGAAATGGGAGGAGTTATAAATCTTCCTGCATGTTACTCTCTGTTTATTTGCTGTCCCTGTGTCCCATGTATTGTGTCAAATTAGAAAATTTGGCATAAGATATTCTATTTCCAGCATAATTACAGCACTTAAAATTATTTTAAGGTTTCTTTCAACTTTTTGCAGACTTCTTGGTTTAAAATAATATTATATTAATAAATATATTAATAATTATCATATTATTATTTGAATAGTTTATTGTTTGGATAACTGCCGCACAAGATCTACATTACTAGTAATTAAGAAAATCGACAAAGCTTTGATTTTATATTTAGTTATCCTTTTTTAAATCAGTTGTTCTTCTGATTGTTATATAATGAGATATATTAGGGATGATTGTATTTTGAAATGGGAAATGATTAAATAATGAGGTCATGTATTAATAACTTTCAGAGTGACTGGGAAAATCTAATTCCCTAAGTAATGCATCAGAAAATCAAGTCCAAGGGCCATGTGAAGTGGCATGTTTTGAAGTTAAGGTTGTACATAAAAGGTTGTTTTATTATCTTTTATAATGTATTTGTTATTCCATTCCAAAATACATGTAGACATACATTTTTAAAAAAATAACTTCTATTCCTAACACTTTTACATACCAGTGTACTTGTACTATGTTTACTTCAGTAGCACCCAGTTTGTTTTTTCTTCAGTATCAATATCTCCATGTCTAGGAACAGGTAAAAAACAGTGTGAGAAAAGCCAAGGTTGTAACAGAATCTTGTGATAGAAACAATTTCAATTTCAGATTGAAATCAGTTTACGCCTGTCACTGCTTTAGTGTGAGAGAAAGAAGTTTCCAGAAGGGAATAATCAGATTATATCTGTTGCTTGCTTTCCCCTTATTAGTTCATCTACAATATTGTACAGCAGAAATGTGCTCCCCTGTTTCCCCCAAAAAAACCTTTGACACACAAACCTAATACAGTAGAAAATAAATGAATATAAGTTAAAAAAATATTTATACAGAAACCGATATATTGATACAGATACAGAAATTTGTATGTGAGCATACAGCTGGTTAGTATATTGTGTTAGCTGAGCTATTTCTTTTGTGATCAAGAACATTTTTAAATGTTTAGTGGTAGTCCAGAAAAATGAGGTTGTTTAAGCATATGACTAATGCTACTTCTGTCAACAGAACCAGTCATATTAGACAATTAAATTTTTCTGTTTGGTTCTGTTTGTGGCCAATATGGCAACAGTGTCCATCTCCCAGTTTACCCTCACATTGTACCTACATTTTATAAAACCCTTCCATTAACTGCAATACCAGTGCAATCACAAAGCTGTTAATTTCTGCTATGTCCCCTAGGAATTCTGAATTTTCTGAAGCAGAAGTGGATCTCATTTTTCATTGTAAATCTTGGATAATTTTGTCACATTGAAGATGCAGAGCAGTGAGTAGAGCAGATGGCCTTATGATAAATAAATAGTAACAACATGATGAATACAAGTTGCTCTGAGAAGGATACAGTTTCATATCTACATAAAATGTAGTCTGGGGACCTGGGGCCACATAGGTCCAGTTTTATGTTTCATGGCTCTGTTTCTCCCAAATTGGATTATAAGTTCTTCCATATACTGAAAAAAAAACAAACAAAAAAAACCAACAGTCAGTGGCTCCAAACATTTCCCTCATGCCATAATCATTGCCTCTTCAAGATTTGGATCGTAGGTGGGAATTTTCAGACTAAACTGCAATGTCCTTTCAAGGATTTTGCTCATGCAGGATTCCTTACCTACTGCTTTTCTAAAAGAAAAAGCTGTGGAAGGATAGAAATAGTATCAGTTTGTTGAGGGTTTTTCTACCAATGCCATTTGTAGTTAAAACTGTTTGCAATTGCCTAATGGAAGAATTCCTTGTTATCTACAATGTTAATCTTCAATTCCTTCTGAATACACCCTCCAAAAAATCCAAATGGCTTTTATATTTGAAAAAGTCCAACTTCATATGTGTAAATAGTGAAAAAATAACTCTTTTTTCTAATAGAACTAAAAAAGGTAGCCAAACATCTCTTGCCCTGCCTGTTTGTACTCCTACAGGCAAGTCCTTGCTTCCATGCTTAGCTGCAATTCCCTTGGAATCTCTTTGGTTTGTTGGTGCTCTGTTAGTCCATTCTGGTTCCTAGGTATGTTTTGTCTCAGAGGCCTGGCAGGCTGCTCCTACTTCTCAGTGAAGTTTCTCTGTCTTTTCTGGAGTCTTCATGACCACTGCTTCATGCTGTTTCTCTCTTGCCTGCTTCTCTTGGTGGTTTGCCATTGGAGAGCGCTCACTTTGAGCGCCTTTCCCCCTCAGTCTGCTCAGCTGATCCATAAGAGATGGAGGGGTCACCTTCCTCTCTGGAGGTTGCATCCCCCTATCTTGTCAGAGGAGGTTAGGGCACAAACCCAAGAATTCCCTGACAGCTGAAGATGTTACGTTGAAGTGCTTCTGGAACTGGTTATGTTGAGGCAAATGGAAATAAATGAGATGTTGGATTTAGGGATGGCAAGGCTCGCTCTGGGGACTGCAGAAGGTTCAGAGATACAACCATTCTCCATTTTCTTTCCCTTTTTCTCTCCCATGCCTTCTTGAAGATACTTGCTGTTTGAGCAACCATGTTTTTTTTCAAAGAAGTGCAGATCTGATTGTGATTTTAGGTCCACCAGTGTACATCAAAGGTGTCCAAAGAAAGGTAATATTTTCAGCGGTGCAGTCTAACTCTTATTTTTAGGCATACAGGCCTAAAAGCAGGCAAAGTCTTAACTCTTTTTTTTAGGCATACAGGCCAAGACCTGTAGATGATACCAAATGATTTTGCTTTGTTGACTTCAGTGAATGTCAGAGTCCATAAACTGTTAAGTGAAATCAATGCAGCCATTGTAGGTTATACACAGGGGAATTCACTCAGCAAGTTTAAATGTACTCAGTGCCCTTTTACTGCTGAATGTTTAAACCTCCTGTGTGAATTTGTTATCAGACTCCTGCTTCATGCATTTTTCTAAAATGCTTACTGATACAAATGAGGATGCAGTGAGGTTAGTGCAGAAATGGGGTTTATTTTCTGGTGCATACTAACTGCTATGTGATTATTAAATATGCGGTATTACATTTCTGTGGAAAATGCAGTAATTTATTGACTGAAATCAGCTCTAGAATAATTAAATATTATTTATTTCCTTTCCTTATTTCCTGTGGTACTGATTTTGCCCCACATATAAATTAGTGATTGCTGAAAATTGTCAGTATAGTATTTGAAAACCTTCCTCCTCATCTCCTTCAGTTTGGTCACTCAGCTTTTTAAACTTTTCCTGCTTTTTAATCTGCAGTGTTGAATTATATCTATCTATCCAACCAACCTTCCTGAACTTTTTCTTGTTACCTTGATGCTTCAATTGTTTATTGCTGAAATGTTGTTCTTGCTCCTGTTTGGCCTTGCTTGCTTTTGAATTTCCTCCATCATTCACGTTGCTTTTCTTCTCTCTAACAGAAGTACTTTTGTCAGTTTGGGGCACAAGAAAGTAAAAAATCCTCTTGGTTGCTCATCATTCTGGTGATATTTTATTACTAGAACAGAAACAGGCAGGGAAGGCTTGTCGTGACTCCATGGTCCCTTTCAAATGTGACCATCTGCAGAGCTTAGCTAGAAAAACAGCAAAGGAATACAGTGCTGAAAAAGAATTTCAGTAAATTAGTTTCTTGATGGAGCAAAAAAAGGACATGAGCCAAAGAGGGAGACCATTCACAGAATAATGAACTTTTGCAATTAAATTAAATATGGTAGAGTATATTCTTATCAGATCATTGACCTTTACAGATCTCTCAAAAATGTCACTAACTTAGAGGAGAAAAAGGTGTGGTTTACAAAGTATCTCCATTCAGAATAGTTCTTTAGAGTCCCATGTTTGACATTCTTAAACCTTGAAAGCTCCTTTACGAGTATTTTGTATCAACTCTGTGAGAGTGACTTGGGGAATCTTTTATGAGAGTTTGAAATGGAACATTTGGGGCTAAATGCAGTCAGAATGTTTCAGTAAATCTGTCTGACAGTCCTGACATTGAGGTTGGTAGTAAGTGATAATTATGGCATCCTTTTCTACTTATGAAATAGGAAAAGAATTCTTTCAGTGTTTCTATAAAAATAACAGTTAATGCACTTGTAAATTTAAACTTACTTTACACAAGATATATTTTTGGTTTGCATTTCATTCTGTTACATCTGTGCTCAGATAGGGACTGTGACTTCCCTAGAAGATTAAACCTTTTTTATAGGCACTGTAGCAATGAACCCAAAATACCTTACTAAATTCAGAGTTGAGCATGGTACCTGTTCCAATTTTTTACAATTTAGTGCAAGAAACAAGCATGAGAACATTACAAGTCCATAATTCCAAAACTTAGGAAACAACAAAGATTAACTGTAGACTGTGGATTGCACTGTTCCAAACAAGCCTTTTGTTTGAATCCACTTGAGTGCTTTTACTGTCAGTGGAGTAAGATAAAGCATGTTTTAATTGAAACTAAAAGCTGCAATTTTTTTTTTAATATGGAGAAAAAAATTGTTAGCCATTATTTGAAATATTTAAAATATTTATTTCATGAGGAGGGGAATATGATTAAAAATAAAGCTGTTTTCAAGTTACAAGCATACAGACATGCACAACTTCATTGACATCTGTCATTCTCTGCTGTTTTGCCGAAGCTCTCTGTGGCACAATGAATTTCACAAAGAAACATCTTACCAGGGAGAAAGACTGAACCTGTTGGAGGAGCAAATGGGAATGATGCTAACAATGTCTGAGGAAAGTCAGGTTTCGATTTCTCAGATAAGACATGACTGATAAGGCAAATACTAAACCTGAAGAAACTCCTGTTCATCTATATAAAATCCATGCATCTCAGAATTTTTTGAATTTGGTACACAGAAGAGGTTACAAGCAAAGGTTACAGATTTTGTTGAAAAGCCAAAGCATAACTTGTTCAGAGAAATCCATGAATTAAAGACTACTTAAATTAATAACAAAAATGATAAGAGTAAACTAATCCATAAAGACTAACCTCTATATAATGGGATATTATCAGAAAGATAATGTACCCATTTTGCCCTTCACACTTCTTTTTGATATTTTGAGTGGAAGAAGTAAATGAATGACCAAAATTCTGAGCCTTTAAAGTCACCTATGCATTAGGATGTTGTCAGTTACAAAAAGAAGTGAAAGTATGAATATTTCATATCTCTTTGGCATTCAACCTGTTTTGCATAGATGGCAGCTGGAGGTTCAAAACAGAGCATTATTGCTTCACCACTGTCACCATGGTTTAGCAGGTAAATAATGCATGAGCTAAGAAGAGTTGACAAGGCAGACGGTAATGATATATTGGTTCAAGAGTCTCTCACCTCAGAAAGCACCTAGGAATGATTCACATCAGACTTACTATTTATTACATATGACTGTTAGAAGAATATTCACAGATACAGTCTGTAATTAACCTAAAGAATTAACAGCTGAAGGTTATGGAAGGCAAATAGCCTAGCAAAGTTTCAAAGGAACCCTAATGTTAGTATGTATGCAGCAGATTTGTAAAATTTCCAGATTAAAATTGTGGTAAGTGTTAATCTGAACCCTTTGGGGTGTCAAGTCTTGGTTTTATCTCTAGCAAATCAAAAGTTCTTTCATATCAGTTAGGCAGTGTCTAACTAAGCAGGGAACATCCTGATGTGTGTTATGCAAAAGCAGAACTGGTAGTCTGTATTATCAGCAGTTTTTGCATTACCTGGCATCTGATTAAAATGAAAAAAAAACTAACACTGCCTTGTTCAGCACTAAGCAAAATAAGCAGTTTTTCAGTGAGAATGTCCTGTCCTAATCTACAGAAATTAGAATAATGGCTGCTGTACAGTGGCTGTGGAGCAATCAGGGGTCACAAGCTCTAATGACAGGCTCATGTTCATCCTGTTTGTCAAAAGTATTAAGATCTATTTGTGGCTTAATTAAAAAACCCAAACAACACAGGCACATCCTATCCCTGTTCATTGCTCACAGACTGCTTAACCCATAAAGGTTAATTTGTCATGCTAGTGCTTTGTTTCCCATTTTGTTTATGAGATAACTCTCTGTAGTGACATCTGCATACATTAACTAGCCCAACACATTCTGTGTTATCTGGCAGCTTCTTTAATTACTGGTCAGGCATCACTTTTTAATATTGCAGCCAAGCAGAAATGTATTTGTTCCAGTAGCATTTTTAACAGGAGCCTGCAATATCCCAGCCTCCCTGGGGAGCCCTTCCAGCCAGGGTTCGCCAATAAACCGCGGTCGCTCTGCGCAGCCCGAGCTATCGACAGCTGCTTCCAACTGGATGTGTAATATGTGGTACCTGCTGTGAATGGAAAATGACTGTGGGCTGGTGGGACATTCTTCAGGCACAAATAAGCTGGGCTGGTTTTCTTCACATCTTGTAATGGGAGATGTGTGATATGATTTTCCGCTGTCTGCCTCAGCGGTGGTTATAAAACTTATTTTTCTTGAGATGTGCAACATAGAGCAATGGCTTACCAGGATTGCAGTACTTAGCACCTTCAGTGCAATTAATTCATTACACTGATAGAAGTTTCCAGCTAAATCATGTCCTTAATTCAAAGAAACAGAAAGTGTCAATAGTGCCTGTAGGAATGTGGCAGGGCCGAACAAGATGTGAGCAGCACGATAGAGTGGATTGGACCAGTCATGGTACAGTAAATACTGTATGCAGTATTTGGAGTAAAATAAGACAGTAGACTATTGTCCAGCTAAAGGAAATGTGAAATTGTTCTTTATGATTATAAAGCTCCACTGTTGAATATCCAGGGGACTGGAGGTTCAGCATGTACAGTAAATACAGAACAAACATACCTTTCTATCTCAAAGGAGCTGATATTATAGTAGGAAATGTGGTATCTCATCCTGATTTCAAGATCTGTTTCCTAGGAAGCAAGGGGATTGTGCTTAAGTGTGCCTGAGCCACCTCTGGAAAGTCAGAAACATATGCCTTGCTAAATAGTGGACTGTTTAAAAGAAAAGTAAAAAAAGCCCACAAATACTTCAGTCATGAAGAACTTACAGGGGGTATGGGGATGTGTCCTCTCCACCTTTCTCTTCCAAAGTATTTTGACCTCTCTTCTTATTTATTGCGTGAGTTAGAAAGGGACTTATGTGAATTCCCCTTTTATTGAATAAAATATTCTTCCTGTCAAAGTTGAGATGTTGGGCTGGTCTGGCAGAGCTTGGTCCCCCTTGGTTGTATGAGTTAATATCACTGCACATTCTAAATAACTTGTAGCCACGTTGGTAGACTGAAAGTAATTTTCAGCTTCTTTTTACTGTGATGAGTATACAATGCCATTGTCAAGACACTGATTTATTATCCAGCCTAATGACTGCTTCTAGTGGGACTTGCAGTTTGCTGCCAGAAGTTATGGAATCAATATGTTCCAACAGAAGAAAAGGTTAGAATAAGGCTCAGGTATAAATTTAGATAAAAATTGTGCATGATTCTTTTGAACCTTGTGAAATATGCAGTAAACAGAACTAGACCCATTTCTGTTACATGGATTGATGCTGGTTTATATGTAGAAGCTTGTAGAATCTGCTCCGTTTGAGGCACCGCCATAATGACTAATTTAATGAAATATTTATTCTATGTATGTGCATTGTAGAGAAGATTGAGAATAGGTTAGATGGAGGGTCCAGACAGTACTTGCCAATTCAGCCAACTGTAGTCATATCATGTTTTATTTGTTGCACAAGCCTTCAACTTGTGCTTTACTTGTGAAACAGTCTTTTTTTTCTGACTTCCAAATCAGATGCTTCTAGAGCAGAACTGTTAGATAAATAAACAATTTAAATAAGCAGTCAATAAACAGGAGAAGAATAGACTGTGTTAGAGAGCCTGACTATGTTAAAGCAAAGATAAGTACATAGAAGACACATAAAGGCATTGTTGCTGTTACATCTGAGGCTTATTTTATGTGCACAACACCCCACTGTACCAGATGGACTTGAAAATTATTTTTTTCAGTGAAAAAAAACTTGATGAAAGAAAACAGTAAAAAAAAAAAGCTGTGTGAAGTATCATAATTATTGGTAAGTAGTAGCATGTATAGCTATGATAGATATTCTTTGCTTCCAAACAAAGATGAACTTGGCTTTTCTTAGCTGAAATTTGTTGCAGGCACTCTCAAGTGGCAGGTAACTCCATTCTCCTGTTGTTTTCTGCTGTTTCTCAGGGACATTATTCGTTAGTAATGTTTTTCCTTACAAAAAATTGCAGCAAACTCATGCAACTGGGTCTTTTTTGACTGCATTGCCATTTAGAATGGAAATATTTTTTTCAGTGGCCAAATCTAGTTTTTGCAATCTCTTCTGCTTTGATTCCCATAAGGGAGATTTTTAACACAATGAGGATTTGGCAGGAGTCAGGTTGACTTGGTTCCTTTCCTGAGGTTCAAAGGAGTAATAGCTTCCTTTACCTGAAGAACTAGTAGTGCAATTAGTCAGCAGGATTACTAATGCAAATATTAATCTTAGTGCAAGGCTGGGATATTTCTCCTCTATAAAGTTTGTGAAGATTTCAAAAGAGGAAATTTATTTTTTAGACGCATTTCAGTGTCAGACAATTTGCATGATCTGACAATGCCATGAGTGAAGAGGATTGTGAAATACAGCAGTTTTCACAGGTGCCAAGAGTCTTCTCCTGGTTAACTTTGACTTGAGACCTTCCTGTCTTTAAAGGTTGAATTTGGGTGGATGGAAGTTGACAGTGCCACTGAGGCTCTTTTAGAGGAGTTAGAAATGCAAAATTTGAACAGGATCCTCACACATGAATCAGACAGGCTGGTGATTGGGTTACAAGAGTTCTGACCAATGCTCTGATGTTTCCATTTTGCATGCTATTACTGTGAATCAACTGAGGGACAGAGAAGCACAATTATTTGGGCTGTGACTAGCAGCTTCAGCAGCAGGGCTGAATAAAATCCAAATAAAACAAAGCAACATCCAAATAAAACAAAGCAACACAAGGTGATACCAAGCTTTTTGAAATAAGCAAACCGTGTGATAGAAATAAGATTCCACTGACAACGTGTGCAAATCTTCAGGGAAAGTCAACATTTAGTTTGTTTTTCATCAAGAAAAGGAATATTCCTTTGCTGTGATGAATCCCAATTCATCATTTATTAGGACATTTGTCCTAACATGGGAGCTGTAGTGGAAATGTCTGAGTGGCAGATTAATACATGTCTGAACCAAAATGCATCAGTGGCCAGTCTTGGGTGAGTCAATGGTTGTTTTCTGCAGAATCCTGTCTCTGACTGCATTTGATGCCAATGTTTTTTCAGGAAAACTCATAGGCAGGTATGGAAAATTCAGATGATAAGGTAATTTTTGTTGCTTACTTGTACATGAGTGGGAAAATGTCTAAAAAGCTGAATTCTCAGAAGACTTGAACATATCTATCAAATGCACTGTAAAATGGACCAGTCTCCCTAAAAGCAGATTTTTCTCAAGTAATGCCTTTCTTTGGAAGTTATTTTTTATCATGGTTGATGGTTCAAGAGGATCATAGTACACCAGGCTGGAAAGAGATCTCAGGAATCATCTGGTTAAGAAGAAGGGCTTGAAATCCACAGAGAGAGAAGATTCACAGGAATGTCTCTCTTCATACATTTGAGTGGCATGGCCTGGCATGAAGAGGACACTGTCAGTTCAGCCTGTAAGCAGCATAAAGAAATGAGGATTTGCCTCCTCAGAGTGGTGCCTTTGGCTCCCCTCATGCACATGATGGCTGCTCACCAGCTGAACAGCCACACAGTGGAGGTGCCCTGGGTGGCTCTGAGACATACCACATTAAAAGCAGAAATTTCTTCAATCACTTTCCTGTTAAAGTGTCAAATACTTTAACATATTAATAATTAAGCACTGATTAGAGGCAATGATTGAATATCCTGGACAGCTAGAAGTCCCAAGGCAAAGTGAAATAAAATGTTTAACTGTACTGTTGAGGTCAATTATTAGGTAAAAACTTCTGAACAGTTTACTGGCATTAAATATTTCAAATGATTTCACAAAGTCTGTTTGAAAGGCCACTGCTGCCAGTCAGTAGTTGCACACACAAAGCTGAGAACAGACTGGAAGGATGAAATAGCCTAATACAGTCAGATGAAGAGGAAAAAGCTGGATTGCCCAGATAAGACAAACTGTCATGTAAAGAAAAGCCTTTACTTTTCTCCCTTTCTAGAAGTTGCACAATGTGATACAGATAATTTGCATTTTCCTGGAGATGAATACGATGAATATTTTCAGCAACACTTTTCATGAATATGGAAAACTGGCTGTACTTTTATTGCTATATTCATAAAATATGCATCTGGTGAGTTCCTGTTTTCACAGTATGAAATATGGATGGGAATTTTTAATTTCTTCATTTATTTGTAGAGGGTTTTTTTTTTTTTTCTTTTAATAAGGTGTTTTAATGTAATGATTTAGAATGTGAATCTTGTCATGGGTAATTATGTAATAAGTTGCCTTTGGAAGAAGCATTGCATTCTTTTACTGCCAGTTCTCTTATAAATTGAGAGTAAAATGCTTGAACTCTTGTGCAGGCTGGGGACTTGAGCTACTGAATCCCTCTTTCCTCATAGCATGATACCATCCAGTCTCCCAGAAAACATTTTGCAGACTGCTAAATTTTCAGAATCCTAGGTAAGGGTAAGCCTTGGGACATAGAAGAGAGGATTCTTTGATGAACAGTAGGGGAAAGTGATTGTCTTTTGAAATGCCACACAGTTTGGATGCATCAAGAGAGCAGTTTTCCCCCAGCTCTACTCCTGACCTGCATTTGTTAGGGCTTTACAAGAAACCTACCTGTAAGACAAGAATAACAATTGCATTCATTTTCTTACACGGAAAAAAAAAAAAATGAAACTGGTAAAAGGATTAGTGAGCTATCATTGCCAGCAAGATTTGTCTGAGCTCATACAAAAAAACCCCACCATATACATGAAATATACATTTTTTTTATTCCTTAATATTTTACTAATACATTAATATATACTGATATATCACCAAACTGTATTGCATAGTGAAACAGTTCTATTAATCAGAAGAGGTGTGTACTCAGAATCATTTACCAGGAAGATTTCTTCATTCCCTTTTTAAAATCCTTGCCTTGAAAGAAAGAAGTTTGTTAAAGGCTGTGTATCTTCTAAGATGCCACAGTGCTTGTCTCCCTTTGGTGTGTAGTTGGAGCCTACTCAGGTATGCAAACTACATGTGTGTATTTATCATGACTTTGAAATTAATTGATTAAATTACCTCAAATAAATTACAAAAGCAAATTCTATAGAAAATCCAAGGAATTTGTCCATAAAATTTTAATTGGGATAACAGCTGCCACATGTCTGTTCCTAAGGAGAGGTTGTCACAGACATATTCTGAAAACCTCTCTCTGAAAACTTCCAGTTTTTCTTCTGATTGTTCAAATTTTCATGTATCAAACTTATCTTAATTTTGTTGAAGTTTTTAACAGGAAGATATTGTCATTGTTGAAACTTACTAATAAATTTGCATTTGTTTCTACAGTGTTAGTTGTTTCATAGTGTATTTAAAGTGTCTCCTTAAAATGTCCAGAATCAAAAAATCTTAATTCAATAAAGCAGGATATTTTGAGAGTGAGGGTAAGAAGAAAGTGATCTCCTAAAATGCTGTTATAGAAGGTACTTACACACAAAGTGGCAAGCTTGCTTTTCTTGAGGCTTCTTGCTTAATTTGAATTTTAAACAAATTCATGGTGTTTATTGAAATGCAAATTCTTTCATTTTCACTATTCGAAAAATTTCACAGAAAAAGGAAAAAGAGCAATGAATAAAATTTCCAGTAGGAGAAACTGTGGTTAGAAACTGGGAAAAATAATTTTAGGATGAAGGATGGTCAACAGGAATAGGTTGTCCAGACATATTTTCAAATCTCCATTCTTGAGATAAAATAAAAAACAACTGGATATAAGCCCAAGACACCTGATCTAACTCTGAAGTGACCCTGCTTTGTGTGAGCACACTTATTTTGTGATCCCTGAAATCAGTCTGAAATTGTCTGAATGTAGTGTGCTTCTCTGCTTACTAAAAATATTTAAACAAACAGAATAGCACCTTTAGAAGGAATTCTTCTAACACCTGAAAAGGAACCATTATCCAGCATGTGGTGGGAAAAGATGTCAAAACACCCAGACAGAAGTAAGAAAGTACATAAATGTCATGGTTATCACAATAGGCATTTGCTTTTCAGAATTAAGAGACTGCAACTTTCTTAGATGGCTGTTGAAGACAAGAGGAAGGATAAAGTCTATAGATTCCATTAACAGAGAAGATACAACTTGTTGGCAATAAATCAATAGTTATACTAGACCTTAGGAACAACAAAGGATATGTTCAGAGGATGACTCACTTTAGTGAAAGAAAGTGACAAATGGTCTCAGCTTAATGATTAATATCAAACATTGTTAGGGAAAGTAAATTCTGAAGTCTCAGATCAATATTACCTCTAAGACTCACAAAGCAGAAAATACAGAATCAAAGTTAAACTGCCAGAAGAACCCAATCTCTTAGAACAAGGACAAATCACATAAGACAAAAATATTGTAATTTTCCCCTTGAGCTATAATCTTAAAAAATCCAAACCAAACCAAACTGAAATCTCCCCACTAGAGTTCTTGTTCTTATTCATTCTAACTTCATAGCAGGCATTTTGACATCTGAAATTGGTCCCTCTCCAGAGCAAAACTAGGGATCTGCATATGGAATATAAATGGAATTTAAGTTATCCATGAGCATTTTGTCAGAGTCCAAGCTGGAGTATTTCATAACCATTACATGGGATCAGGTCATTACATCAGGCTGCCATAAATCAGAAATATTTACAGTCTTGCATTACCATTCCCCTAGGCTGGGGTGAAGCATAAACCAACTTCCACTATTCTAATTCAGGTTTCTTCATATTTCTCTTGGACCCCTTGTTGACATCAATGCACATGAAAAAGGGAGTCCTAGAAAGGTAAATGTTGCACTTATAAACAATAAGAAAAGTGAAAAGACCAATAACAATTTACTTTTCTCAGAAAGGCAAAGCTTTATTGAATTTTTTATGATCTCTGAGAACTAGGGTTTTTCAAGTGTGCAGTCAAGAGGGGAAACTTGGAATCCTAAATTAAGCCCATTGAGAAAAGTATATCAAGGTCTAATTTATATAACTGATTTTCTGAACACTGGCCATAGTGCATAATGACTGCTGATTACTCAGGATAGGTTTGAGTTTTTGTGTCTGAAATTGAGAATTGTGAGTGGTTGAGAAGCTGAAAACAATGTGTTTGTCTGTGAAAAAGAGCAGGTTGGTTCTGCTACAGGCTGAAGTAGGAAGGACTGGAGGCTGTGCAGACTGCTGAAAGGGATCTTCAGATACAGAACAGATTGAGGAGGTGGGCTCTGGTATGAAACTGATAAATAGGAAAATCTGAAGGCAAATTAGCTGCAGAAGATACTGCTGGAAGCTGTTTCACCAGCTTTGATTGATACTGAATTATTTTTTTTTGCAGTAACTTTGAAGACAGGAATAACACACTGTCACACCTACCTGGCTGGTTGACCCACTGACTTGCACAAGAGCAGGGAAAATAAGGCATTTTGAGAATACAATTCAAGACTAGACTAGACCAGACCAGACTATGCTATTACTGTGCTAAAGTTACTATAATTACACAAGGTTATTTTTTTTTGTGCATTCTCTCTCTCTGTAAATGGCCCCGCCTAGAGCACTGCATCCAGCTCTGGGGCCCCCAATAAAAGAAGGACACAGACCTGCTGGAGTGAGTCCAGAGGAGGCCATAAAGATAGTCAGAGGGCTGGGCCATGTCTCCCATGAGGAAAAGCTGAGACAGTTGGATCTGTTCATCCTGGAAAACAGAAGACTCCAAGGTGAACTTAGGGCACCTCCCAGTGTCTGAAGGGGCTACAAGAGAGCTGGAGAGGGACTTCTTACAAGGGTATGCAGCAATAGGACAGCAGGGAATGGCTTCAGGCTGAAAGAGGGTATGGATTAAATATTCTTTACTGAGAGGGTGGTGAGGCCATGGAGCAGGCCCAGAGAAGCTGTGGGTGCCCAGTCTCTGGAGGTGTTCAGGCCCAGGTTGGATGGGGCCCTGAGCAAGCTGGGCTGATGGAGGGTGGCCAGAACCATGGCAGCAGGGTTGAGACTGGATGATCTCTGAACTCCCTTGCAATCCAAACCATTCTCTTTTTCTATAAAGTGTGTTATTAATTCCAAAGATTAAATCACTGAGATACATAAGTGGATGAAGTGAGATGACAGGGACAAAACAGCAGACAAGTCCTGTGAACACTTGTACTTGGTGTTTGCACTAGAGAAGGTCTTTGTTATTGGAAAAAGCACCTGAAGGGCAGGAGTGCACTGAATGTAGTGTATAACAGTAGTAGTAGTAGTGCACCAGTAGTGTATTACAGTTACAAGTGGAATAATATTAATTCTCTTCCTATGTGAAGTGACACTACTCACTGAAGCACCAGGGATTTTGTCATTGTGGTTGAAATGAGACAAAATTTTCACTTCACTTCTGTTGCTTTGACAGTTGCTATTTCCTTATAGCTATTTGCTTTTTCTTTTTTTTTTTCTTTTTCTTTTTTTTTTTTTGACAAATAGTTCAGGGTCAAATGTATTTCTAGATTTATAGTTTTGTGGTAGTAAAATAAGTATATGTAATGTAAATTTGCTTTGATTTAAGATGCTCTTTTTTACTGAGACATAGTAAGTATGTTGGGAGTGTAAAGACACAGAAATTAATCACTTTTTAACAAGCAAAAGAAAAAAAAAAACAAACTCTGGCACTTGGACTTATTAATCCATACCTGGAAATTTTACAGGATATTTCTCTTTGAGTTGGAGCTGTAGCAGCCACTGTGGAGTGTACTGGATCACAGCATGGATGTGTTCATTAGCTCCAGCATCGTTTCTTTGGGCTGTTAGGCACAAGGAAACAAAAGCCAATCTGTTTGTTGGCTATTTCATATTTATGCACTTTCTCCTTTTCAATGGCCTGCCTGACAGCCTGGCTATGCATTGTCCCATGTCCTCTCATCAAGCCCATGACCTCAATTCACCTATCATTCACTTCCATCATGTCAGCTGAGCCTTTGTGGATGTCCATTATTCACACACTATATTGTGTTATGATGAATTACCCTCCTGGGAGTTTTAGGACATCTTAATCCCAGTCTGACAGAACTCTCTGCGATAAATAATTGACAAGTCCCTATGCTAAATGCAAGTACATCAGAGGATGTGGATTTTTGACAGGTTTTGCTGAATAAAAAGAAATAAGAGAGCATGCCTTCAGCAGTTTTGAGCAGCTTCCATCTCTCATTTTAATTTTCATTGGACGATTTTCTACTGAGAGATTGCATGCGGCAGGGGAGGCAGATTCATTATGATTTTTATCCTTAGTTGTTTTACTGATAAACAAAATATTTCATTAAAAAGAACCAGTAATGGGAAATTTATTATAATTTAATCTCAAGTTAAATCTGTCCTCTTTCTCCATCCATGCATGCTAAGAAAAGAGAACTTTGTTTCAGAAAACCCAGTAGCATTTAAATGTGCATTTCCAATGACAGCCACATGTGCCTGTGTGCTGCCTGGAATTTAAAGCAAGGCAAATTCCTCCTGCTCATCAAGCTGTGCAGGGGTGGGGCATAAAGCAGGTGATGGACTCTTTGCCTTCTTGTGCTGACAGCCTTGGCCTGGCTGGAATTGCAGTGTGTAGGGACAGCTATACACTGACAACTTGCTGCCAGTTATTTTCCTGTGGAAAGGACTGGAAGGAGCAGAGTCAAAGCCTTATTCACTATGTCTGTCCTCTGCCAGGCAGCATTAGAGGGGTGATAAAATGCAGTCTTGGTGATATTTCCACCTTTTACACTTCACTGGAGCTTGTCAGGTGTTTTTTTACACTTGTTATAGCTGTGAGATGGCTATTGAGACTTGACAAGAACCACAGGTCTGGCCCTGTGGGTCTCTGAGTTATAGGGCTGGTGGGTAGCTCAGGGGATTTGGCTGCAGCATTTTTTTCCAATTGTTTCTGGAAAAGGGAACTGTGTGCCTTGTGCTGCTGGAGATCCAGGAGTCATCCCTCAATAGCTGGCAAGCTGAAAGTGAGCACATGCTTAGTCTAGAAAATTGCAGGATTTGAAAAACTAAAAAAGAAAAATTATAAAAAATTTTTTGAAAGAAAATATAAATTGATTTTTTTTTTTTTTTTTTTTTTTTTTTTTTTTTTTTTTTTTTTTCCTTCCAGTGTGGCAGGGAGCTGGAGGAGAAAAAAAAGGAATATAATTAAATGTATGTTCTGTAAGATAGTTACTTCAGGTCATCCTTTGAGGTCAATTGGAATCAAATGCCATTTTTGCTGCCTGAGTATATCCTTAAGCTATTCTCAGCCACACCTGAAAGGACTGAAAGTTTAGACACACCATGTTCTTCCTGTGGAAACTGGTAAAGAATGTCTCTTCCCATTTCATATAAACTGGGTTGAATGGAAGTTCATATTTATTTCTGTCGCACATGCCAGAGGGAAGACAGCTCTGATTTAGCTGGGTTACACTGAAGGGTGTGGAAGCATCCATGTGAAATGCATTCTATTGCTTTATCTGGCCAACACACAAAACAGCTTTCAGAGGCAGGTGACTTGCTGTCAGATCCACACTTTCCACTTTTTTCTTTTCCTTCCTTCAATGTCTATTTGGGCCAATAACTTTACTGTGGGTGTAAGGAAGTATTTTTTTAACAACACTTGTTGCCATTTTCAATAAAAAAATCTCATTCAGCAAAAATGACTTGTTTTAAATTAAAAGATCAACAGCAAAATGAACAAGCAATAAACACCAAGCAAAAACCAATACCACAAACAAAAACTCCCACAAAGAATTGCTGAGTAAATTTCTGAGCCCCTTGGATTATAGTTGATATTTAATTGTGAATGTGTAAAATGCATCCAAAGTTTATATATAGCATATATAATATTTCTATATGAAAAGAATTCTTTTGGTGTTTGCTAATAGTTATAAAACTGTGGACACTCTTTTAAAGTATATTAAAATTTCAGTTAAAATACTCTAGATACACATACTTGATAAGCAGGCATTTGTATTTCTGTTAAGCAAATTAGTGGAAATAAATTAAAGATAAAATTATTAAAGCTGATTTTTTTAAAGCTGGAGGCTAAGGTTTAATGTCATATTTCACAATATTTTCACATTTTAGCTGAAGATGTTGTCAAACCTTGCAGAAGAAGCAAATTCTCATCTTCTGAACTGTCAGACAGTGCTTTAATTAAGCTATGAAGGAACTCTTCTCCAAATAAAAACATGTTAGGTGGCTCTTCTCCCATTTGAGATCTAAGGCTCCAATTGACAGCGCAAAGCAGGGATGATGCCAGGTTCTGCATGATTTGGTTTTGTAGGTTAGACAATTGCAGGTGACAATTTCTGTGTGTATGAGAGAAAGAGTCAGAGAATTGTTTCAGTAATAAATGAGAATGGGTTCAAGATGAGCTTTGTTTTCAGGATGATCTTAATTAGGAAGCCAAGTAAGAATAGTGATACTGGGAATAATGTAACTGATGCATCTCTTTATTTCTTGGAAATAATAATCAGATTTATGTTATCAGAAACCGTGACTCATTTAAAATGTGGCTCATCTTTCAGAAAGGGATTTTCATTACTAGATTGAGTAATAGATTAATAGATTACATTTCATGAATAGATTTGAAAAATTGTAAAGTAGAAATAGAACTGGAAAGTTTTGAAACTGTGTACTATTTGCAGAACCCTATACATGGTGCTGTGCAAAAACGTGAAAATATGTATCCTAATGTGCATTTGTAAATTGGTCTTTTGAAGGATCAAATGCTACTTTAAAAATTAGAGGCAAAACTAAAAAGGAAACAAATTGAGGATTATATGGTTCAGTCAGAATAACACAAGATCAGTAATGTTGCTGTGGTAACTATTTTAAATTTGAAACTAGATTATAGAAGTTAATTGGAAATAATAATTAGGTGTTACTTACATTTATTGTGTTCTCAGGAAGAGCTTTACTTGAAAATGGTTTAAGACCAAAAAGAGCTTCAGCTCTGAAGTTTTGAATCTCCATTGTAAGACCTATTTGGCACAAGGAGGAAGTATACAGTAGTGCAATTAATGAATTACGGGAGTTGACTTTTAATTTTTATTTTTGCCTTCTATATGTTTGAGGCTCACATGTCTGAGATCTGCTCATGGAATCACTGCTGCATTAATGTACCCTTTTCTTCTGCCCCCTCCAACCTTCCTTTTGACATCTGAGCAAAGTCTGACCTTACTTTTGTATTGTAAGGTGGCATTTAAGTCTTCACTTTATAATTAAAAGAGAGTGATTAATAATCATAATGAGATTTATTTTAATTTGCGATTCTGGAAAGTTGCATTATATGGGTAAAGAATACATCATTTAGATTTTATTAATTTAATTGCAATTTCAGCAGAAATGCAAAAATCACAAACCTTTACTGGTGGCATAAAATCAAAGCAACAGAAGCCTAGGGCCCTCTTTGTAAGCATTTTTCACTGTAGTAAAAAAAGCCTTGCAGACACTCATTGTCTCTCCAAAACAAAGAAACCAAAAGGCAGCTCCAAGACAAAAAAAGAGATGATGCCTTTAAAAAAAAAAAAAGAGAAGTTTAGAATGTGTTTGGGTTTCCAGTTTTAGCTTTTAATTAGCTTGTATGTTTTTTCACACTAAATTATTTAGAGGTTGTTTTATATTTTGTATCAATTTAGGTGGAGAAGGAATTAAATAGAGCATACATAATGAGATTTAAATAGCTGAAGAAAATCAATTCAGCTCAGTCTGTGCTATTAGCTAAGCTACACTTCAAGATGGGCTCTAATATTGTATTTGAACACTTGTTCTTCAGGGATTCCTATTCTGTTCTGGTATCCAAAGGCTTTGGCTGCATAAAAAGTTGGCTTTGTGTTGTTACGTGCCAATTCTGCAGTGATTGCTGTGGTGCCTGCACAGAAATGGGTCCCTGACTGGTAATGAGGCTCAGCACACGTGCTCTAGAAACAAATAATAGGTTTCTTTATAGCACAGAATGGTTTTGTTAACATACACTAATAAGGAGTATTTCTAATATGCATAAAAGTACTTACTTTTTTGTAAGGCAATACTGGATTTCATAAAGCTGTTTAAGTACAGAATCTGGGTACTTTGGAGAGCTGTTGAGCTCTCAAACCCAGATACATTAGCAGGCATATATTGCCTGAGATAGAAATGGCATTGTATACACATGAACACATATGGTTTATTGAGGCTTTGTGACAGATATCAAATCCTTGTGTGTTGAGGGATGATAGAGTTCTAAATGCAGAATATGAAATTATAGTTGACAAGGGAGTAAACCTGAATAATAGCAGTATAAATGAGATGTCCCTGAGACCTCCATGTACCTCTTCCTTCACTGTCAGTTGCTATATGCTATGGATTTACCCCTAAAAGACTAATTCAGTATTTTGCATAAAACATCGGTAAAATCATTCTATTTTAATATCTGATACTTTAGTCTTGGACCTAAATTGGGCTGCTTTTTCTCAGGCAAGAGAGAAGACATTGTTGCAAGGGGATAATGCAGAGTAATTAATTTTGATCATAATTATATAATGGAATAGTTGTGTAGGGAGGGGATCAGTTTCTTTGGTCTCTTCTGTCACAGACCTCCTTAGGTCAGGCTCTTAAATGATGTTTCAGTGAACACTGGATCTGGGCTCACCTCATCTGTTTTAAGGTACTAAGAAATGTTTTCATGCCTTACTAAAACCATGGAGATTCTGCTTAGGCCAGATTTTTGGGAAGGAGTATGTTTGGACCAGAATTCAACTGTCTGTAGATGCCACATAGTGGCATCTAATAAATCCCACTGATTTTTGAAAGCTACCTGGATCTCTTAGGCGAGAAAATCATGACTGTCTTGTGTTGCAGCTTCTCAGATTTGCTTTTCATCCCCCTCAGAGATAACCTAGGAATTGCAGCAGTAACACACTTTGCTCGGGATTCACAGTATCATCTGAGCAGTGCTATTTCCATAACTTAAAGACCCAAACATGGAAAACAACTGACAAACAACAGCAACAGCAAAACCCAAACACTCCTAGATCTGTTTAATAAGCTGCTACTGACTGAGAAGATTTTGGTGCAATGCTATGGCTTCCACTTAAAACAAATCTGACAATTTCATTGTTCAAAAATAAGGAAGAACACTATTTTTATGACATTTCCAAATGTGCTATACCTAGAAAATGCATATTTGAAAAACAAACATTTCAAGTATTTTTAGGATACGTAACCTCCTGTTCCAAAGTGGAACATGCTTTCTTTCTGAGACTTTTTGCTAGGTTTATAGTAAGAGAGGGAGGGTGATACTAAAACTTGTAATTGACAATTCAAGTGTATATTGAAGATTCAGCTCTTAGCCCACTGCAAATGCTACTGCTCAAGGAAAGCATAAATAGTTCTTTGTATGTAAAACCAAGCCTAGAAATATCAATCCAATACAAATTCTTTTCTGGTTGCACATGAAATACATGAGGTGATTAGCCAAAAGTCCTTCCACTGAAATAAGCTTGATTATTGTGAAACTTTACATCAACCTTGGAAAACATTTGGTTTAACAAGGCTTTTTATCTATTTACATGCTGTGAAGTAATATCCTTGTTTGGTATATTCACTATTCTGGATTGACTGGAGCTGTTAGGAAGCCTTCTGCAAGCATTGCAAAGTATTACCTAAAGTTGGAGGAAAGTTTTTCTTTAACTTCTGCTTAAAAAACATCTTTTGAACTAGCTTTGCCTATACTTTACAAAAAAAAAAAAATAGGCACAACTATATCTGGGAAACACTGGTACAAATAATAAAAAAGGCAAAGAGGTCTTTAAAAAGAGATTTTCATTCAACACTATAACCCTGTTTTCTCAGGTTTCTCATAAACCTCTCATCCTTTATATTGTTCAAAGCGTAAAGGAATTTTAAATCCAGGGGAAAGTTGTTGGTTTTGGTTTTTTGTTTTTCTTTTTTTTTTTTCCTCTGTAAGTAAGGGATTAAAAAGTTTGCTATAACTAGAATGAGCAGTTTTACCCTTTTAACAACCATAGTTATAATGACTGCAGTCAACTCACCTTGGAATGTTCCATCACCCTGTACACAATTATGTATAAACCTATCTGGAAATAGTAGGCTAAAAACTATGCACAAAATTACCTGTGCAAGAAAATAACAAAGCACAATGACTAATGAATCAGGATGTAGAGAGATATTACTCTTAGAATATAATGATCTTTTAAAAGTAGGGATTCACTAAGATCAATTTAAGCAGTCTTCAAATTTCTTTACTTTAGAAAAGGTGTGTTTTTTTGGTTTTGCTTCTTTCTTTTTTTCTTTTCTTTAATTTTCCTGTTTTACTTTTGAAAGTTTTTATTGACTTTTTTTGTCTCTTTCCTTTATATTTTGCAGAGGCTAAAAGCACAAGAATTAAAAAAGGTGCAAATGAATAAACTATTTGATCAGTTGAACTGTTCAAAAGCTAACAATCTCTAAACACCAAACCCCATTATGTAAAAAAAGCATAAGCTGTCTGGATTATACACTCTGGCTCAAAATGATACATCAAACTATTTCTATTGTAAATATTTGTGGGTTTGTTTTTGTTTTTTCATTACTTAGTCTATATATTCATATGTGAAAAAGCACTTGAAGGAAGATATTTGCACTCATACATTTCAGAAAATGAGCATATGTTTTACAATGCATTTTGTACTTCATTATGTAAATACAATATAAGAATGTTTTCTACAAGATCAGCAGAACATATGTAGTATAATTCAGTGCTACGTTCTGCAGTTTATTGAGCATACAGTACCTGTAAAACTCAGTGCAGAGTGTGCAAGTAAATCTCCTTTCCACACTATTTTTACACTGCACAGAACATCAGTGACTTAGTTTCCAGTTAAATTCCTAATCAAAGCTGGGATCTTCTCTGCAACTCAGTACTTGTGTCAGCAACCTCTTTAGATTTTGTTGGATTTAGACACTTGATGGATTGAGATCCGCAGCAGCTTTGCATTTAAGTAGCTTCTCTTTGAAATATAGTTATTAAAAAAGCCCCCATGAGCTGGCAGAAGTTGCCACTTTCTTCTTTTTTACCCTTCTGGGCACTCGTGAGGTTGGCTGCCAGCTTTCCAGGGGAGAGTTTGTGTCAGAGCAGCAGTGGCTTTGCTGCTGCCACCCCTGAGTTAGCAAAGATGGGATGGATGGGAATCCAGAAGCCAGGCAGAATGTTTGCTGTATTGCCCCATGGCTTCTTGTATGCCATCATTACATCTGCCTGTGCCTGCCAATATTTCCACTTCCAAATAAAATTTTTAATTTTTAAAAATTTTTTTAAGTAAAAAGTCATATGCCATCAAACCTATCCTATCATCTCAGAAAGCTTGTAATCTTAAAAGATCTGAAGTTTTGCTGGAATTTTTTTTTCTTTGTGATGTTTTTTTTGAGTTTTGGTGGTTTTTGGAGGTCTTGGTTTTGGGTTTGTTCTTTATTTAATCCACACAAAATTAGCTGGGTTATATATCTGAGGGATTTTCTTTCATGTTTGGTTTTGTTATTGTTGTTGCTTTTGTTGTTTTTACATTGTTGTTGTTTTGGTTTTTTGGTTTTTTTGTGGAGTAAGAAGATGGGTAACACAGATAAAAATAAGTCCAAGATCTACAGTTTGGAGAAAGGTGTTGCTAAAGGTATTACTTGGCAAGTGACTAATGATAGAAACACAAAAAACTTGAAAATGCAGTTTGCAGTTTTAATTTACTAAATAAAGTTGATTTTCCTTACTTTTCATCTTCTCTTTAATCTAACACAACTGATCCATGTAACTGTTCAACTGACAAGGAGTGTCTAGCTGTCTGGTTTTATAATGCAGAGCTCTAAGTAGTGAGGTTATCATGGGACACCATGGTGGAAGGAATTCCTGTTCCCACTTTTCTCCTGGGTCTCCAAGTTTCTGCCTGAGCGCAGGATACAGGTGAAGAGTTCACTGTATGGTTGAATTTAGCTGTAATTTAATTTAATAAGGCTTTAATTTTGGAGTTTATATGCTTGAAACTTCTGTTGTATATGCAAGTGAATGTGTTTTACTCTCATTTATGTCATAAACCATACTGATCAAGGGTGAGTCAAAGTCATTGTCTGATGGAACATGAAGCTGGATTTTTAGTCTTTACTAATGCAGTGTTCCCATCAAAATCTATAGATTTGAAAGATAGATTGAAATCTATAGTTGTTTTCATATAGAAGTGCAAGATGCTTTTTTCCTTGGTGTTGAGTCACTTTTTAGCTCAGATAGTTGAAATTCAGCATTTCAGTGCTGCCAGTGACCTAAATGAGAGCACAAAGCATCTGACTTCCCAAATCTTAATGTTTCATGTGAAAGGAAGGTGCCCAGAAGAATCAGATTTGCCACTTACAAAACTTATCTGTTTTGATTTATTCCTTGAGAATATAGCTCAAAAGCAACTCCATGAAATCCTACAAGAGCATCCTGCAGTGTTTAAAAAAAAACTCTAAACCTTTAGCAGTCTGCCAGCCCCTAAAGTATCAGTTCAGGTGTCTTAATTTAAGATTCAGACTGATTTCTGAAAATCATCTCTGCTATCTAATGTGCCAGTTTAACACAAATGTGGAAGAAATTCTTTCTGGGCAGAGCTTTTAAGTGCAACTCCTATCAGGTGCAGTGTACTGCATCATACTGAGTTAGGTGCATCAAACATCCAGTCCAGCAAAGTACTGCCAGGTTTTGCTTTACGTTTCCTGTGACATTCCTGATCTGTGTTTAGTTTATCTTTTGGGTTATCTGCTTCTTATTTCTTTCTAGCATTTACAGTTTGATACTGGTGATGATTTTCAGTAAGTAGCTGTAATCAGAATTAAAGAAAACACACTTTTTGAGAATTAAAGAAAACACACTTTTTGCAGGGTGCTAAGTTTGTTTTTATGGTTCAGTATATTACCTATATAGAAAAGACTGAAAAATAAAATAACACCAGATGTGAACGTGACATGAGGAAGATACTTAGACAGTTTTGAGATGGGATAATGCTTGTTGTTTGTGTTCTTTGAGCTAGAAGGTGGCAATTAGATTTTCATACAGAGAAAAGTGTGAGACATCCTAATTAAACACCTTTTGGTGGAAGTCATCATACATAAACACAAACCTCTTGTAGTAGTTATTAAATGTGTTACCTGTGAGGGTAATACTAAAAACAATCTTAATTGTTTGTTTGTTTGCTTGTTTGTTTGTTTTGTAAAAAGTGGAAGAAAATTACTGTAAGAATGTCAATTCAGATCTGTATATTAGTCATTAAGACAACCAGTGAAATACATTTCTTAAGCATAGCTATAGATCATGTACATAATCATAGAAAAAGGAGAAAAATAACTGAAAGGAAAATACAATGGATTCAACCAGAGGATAAGTCTTATGGACTGTGGTGTTGCTAAGCATCTAACACTAATGTTTTATGTGACTTTGGTCACACTTTTTGGTTATGTCACCCTTCTGCTTTACTTTCCTTTATGTGTTAAATACAATTAGCAATATTTACTTCACAATGGATGGGAAATTTGCATTAGTTTTACAGCTGGAGGTTTTACAATGAAAAATAGTATTTCTTCCCATATAATTCCATTTTAAAAGTCCTACAGTGCAGAAATATGATTAATGGTTAATGGTATACCTTAAACAGGTTGTATTTTCTGCATAATCACAAGAATGCTCTGAAAGAGACTGTTCTGCCTGGAACAAAGAGGTGATAAATTGTCTAGTATATGACATGTACATGACAAAAGATGCTGAAGAGAAATCACGACCAACGCAATGCATGGAAATGTAAAATATACCATTTTCAGCATTCTCACCTTTCATTTTTGTCTACTTTTAATTTTAAGGTGGAAGTATAGAGGATAAGAACAAGTAAATCCCATTTTGTCCTTTATAAAAAAAGTTTAAGTAACAAAGAACCTTAATTGCTTTTAAAAACTTGACGTGCCTATGCTTGAACATTATAGCTTGAGCCTGTCCAGTAGAGACAATGCTGGGAGTGCAACACTTCTTTTAAAACATATTTGGGAAAGTTTAGAAGCAGCTTGTTATGACACTCCATGTGATAAGAAGGAAATGCAGAGGCTTTGGCATAACCAGGGCTGTGTTCCCAGCATTGCTACGTCTCTGGGAAAACAAAAATCCCTCTTACACTTTGCTGGGGGAAGGTATTTTCCTTCCCTTTGTACTCAGTGTTCTCCAGGACTCACAGTTAAACACTTTCTTTCGACTAGAATTACTTCCATTAGGGAAATGTTGCCTGAAAACAGCCTGCAGTGGTGATGAATCCTTTGTTTCTGCTGTTGCCAACAGTAACACGTTTCCTTGGCTCTCACCCCCGGACTGCTGATAAGATCAAGTTGATTATTCAGCAGCTAGAGCCCACCACCTGCTCTATTTTTTTTTCCCCTGACATGCAAAGCTGTTGAGACACTGTCTTGCCTTGTTAAAGCCACATTTGGTATTCAGCTGTAGTTTTAAGCAAATATATACATATATTTAAGAAGTGCATTCATTTTTGAACAGACTTGTAATAAGTCAAATTCGTTATTCAGTTTTATACATTGGAGTACTGAGGTGAACATGCTGATTTTTTCTAAAATTCACAATTTGGTTCCACTATTCATGCTCTACATTTAATTATTAATACAGTTGCATTGTTCATAGGCCCATTTTTGGAAATGCTGCTACAGACTTCAGTGCTGTCTTGATTTTATTATAAATCATTAACTACTTGTGAATTTATCATTATAGTGTAGGTTATAAATGTGTCTTAATGAAATAAAACATTTCTATTGTGTTCTGCAGAGGAATAGATGATAAATGAGCTCTGGTCACTTCTGTTATGTCTGGAAATTCTGGATTTTTCTCTTCTTTCTATAAATACCCATCAAACTCTGAGAGCTTAATTTTGGTGACGGCCAAAAGAGGTATTTGCTTATCAGTTCAGCAGGGATTTTAAACCTGCAGCTTTATGATCTTCTTTTGGGATTACAACAGCATTACATGTAAACATCTTTTGTAGCACACAAAGTGTGAGTAAATCTGGAACTCACTACACTTCTCTGTATTTAGTGTTCCCTACCTAGCTGGACTCCGCTTTTCTAATTTTAGCAGACGCTATAATTTTAAACCAAAATACTCCAGTGTTTTGAATATTCAGTCTATATTTAATATTGTTACTGAGTTCCATTGACAGTAAAATGATATTATTTGATACGTTGTTACTAAACTGACATGAAACTTTAGCATTCTGTGAAATTTGTTGTTCTGTTTGACTATATGATGAGACAAAATGCAAATGCTCTTGCATCCCCTATTTAATTAAAGGTAAATGACTTGTGCTTTTCTTGCATAACTGATACCAGTCTGTATCAATGTTTTCTTTTCCTTGTCCTTTGCAAGGAGGTATTTACTTGATTTGGATTTTTTTTCTTTCTTTTCCCTTTAAAATAGAGGAGTTGCATGTACATATTTCTGTATGTCTGTTCCTATTCAGATAGTGCATTCAGATTTCAGTGAATCTGCCAACATGTATAAATTAATAGGTTATATTTTCTGGAGTTTTTTTATTTTATTTTCCTTTATGATTGTTTTAAGTGCATAATTACTGAGGAGGTATTAAAGGAGTTGTAAAGGAATCTGAACTGTGTCAAATTAATTTTTTTTAAGTCAGAGGAAAATTACCTTTATGACATTTTAGAGCACTTTTTTTGAAGTGAGTTAATTTTGCTATTTCTAAAAAAACATTTATATAGTTATGATTTCTCCTTGAGCTGATAGAAAGTATGTGAAAAAAAACAGGGTAACAAGTCATTCCTACTCAATATCCATGTCATTTTCTAATCATGCCTGTGAAGTTACTTGCTCAGCTGTGAAGCTTAACAGAGTTTCCCAAGGCAGGCAGTGAGCTGGAGCTGGTGCTGTAATGCAATTTGAGATTTGTTGGAGCAGTTGGCAATTTCAGTCTAATGGTTTCAGTGTGTGTCCTTCACTTAGAGCCTGTTTAAAAATATAATACTAATGTGCCTTACATTTAAGCCATATGAATTATTAGAGTGAAAATGTAATATGCTCTAAGGGGTTTAAGACTCTGCAAATGAGAAGGATGAATGATGTCTTAAAAGAAGTGGCCCTCTGCTATTTTTATACACCACTCTAGTGAAATTTCACTGCTAGATGTCAAGATGCATTTGACAGACTATCTTACTCTTGTAATAGTTTTTCTTCATGCCTTTATCTACAGTTGTCTCTATCATACTCCCTTGTCTACTGAAACATTTCTGGCAGTATCAAGCTGTCATAACATTTCCCAGTTTCTCAAATCTCCTGATTGCACACATCCTACAAATATACCTGGCTTGGGAACTGAACTTCCTTCCTGCTTCCCTCTCCCTGTAAATGTGGAAAGCCTGCTTTTCTACCTTCTGATGTGAATCTACTACACTCCATTTTGCTGTTCAATAATAGCTGAATATAATACATTTGTACACCCCTACTGCATGTATTAAGTGTGTAAGGTATTTCACACAAATAATATTTCATGCCTCATGGATGGGACTCCGTGCTCTAGTCAGAGGGGAAAATTTTATACTCCCTACATTCTTCATTGTGGCTGTATTTGATCTGCTCCCTGCTACTCAGGTACTCCTCCAGCAGTGCTTTTGGACCTGTGGTTCATTTTTCCCTTTGAGTGCTCACGTAAGGTTTCTTTTCATCAGGCACCAATGGTCTTGCTAGTTCTAGTAAGGATTATGGACGTTAGATACAAAGTTTTCAGACAGCCACAAACTGGTACTTGACATCATCCCCTGCAACTTCTGCAGGCTCTGCACTCACCTAAGTGCATAGCAAGCTATACCACTTTTCCAGAAGTTCAAATGCATGGGGTTTAGCTTATTTATTTATTTATTTATTATTTAGCTATTTTTTGTCCAGAGATAACTTTAAGTAGTGTATATAGCTCCAGCTCTTCTGAGATTTGTTTTCAGGATGGAAACAAAAAGTGACAATACCTTTGACTACTTCTGAAGGATTTTAGATTCTTTCTAAAACTTAACTGAAAACCCTAATATATTATATTTGAAAGACTCTTCATCTCTCTTTTAGGCCTTGAAGTACTGCCACTATGCAACTTTTTCCTTCTCTTTTTGTCAATTTGATAGGAACTTATATAAGAGAAGAGGTATTTCTAGGTTATGTTTTGGGGAAGGGCAGCTTTTATGTAATGGAGAAGTGTCACTGTGACAAATATTCTTTGGGCTTTATCCTTTCTTACTTTCCTTATATGACACTTTTGTCAGTGACAGGTGATTGCACGTGACACTTTAGGCATCAAAAGCACGTGTGGGATGCATTTATTTAGGGCATCCCAATTTCAGTTTTTCCTGCTGAAATAAATATGATTAGTAATGTCAGAAAGTGTTAACTTTACCTACAATATTGTAATCTCGAGTACTCTAGTTCAGATTTTATTTCCCATTGGTTTCTGATCTTATTTCAACCAGTGGCTTGATTTGCTTAGGAACAAGAAGACCATGAGTAAAAGTTCTCTGTAGAGAATCAGCCTTATTGTTCCTTCTTTCATGGAAGTAAACGAGGAATAAAGGTTGTCTTGAATGACAAAGAATGGTTTTCATTATAGCAATTAACAGATACTGAAAAACTTTAAAGCTTTGTCTTCTAAATACATGGAAGGTGGTGATAACTTTTTTTTGCCATCAAGTTACTTTGCAACCAATATGGCAGCCTTTCTTTGTACATAAGGTCATCCTGTTAGAAAAACTGATTAAGAAGGTCTGAAATAGAATTATTTTTCATATGAATAAAGCAGAAATGTCTTGAAATGCATTAGAAAAGCAGACAAACTGTGGAAAATACTTTTCTGCTTACTTTTTAATTAAAGTTGAATTTTGTAATGTACTGCTGAATTAGAAAAAAAATAAATGTAGCATTTTAGGTTGCTGTTAATTGTTTATAAAGTGGAAGAAAAGGATTGAGGTGTTACTTTAAACTGTTGTCCAGAGTTATTAACATTAGCTTTAATATCTTTTAAATAAATTTTGCTGATTCACAATTGTCTTAAACTAGATATACATTTAGGCCAGTAATTTTATATGAAGACAACATACACATTCTATATGGAATAGAGGAGACCAATATAAGCACAGTCATTCTGTGACCTTCTATGCTTCAGAGATCCTCATTAAGAGAGCACAGATCACATTACCATCATGTGGCACAGCAGATGTCAGAGTAAAGAGAAGCTGTGACTTTGCAGTGTAAATACCTAAAATATAACCAAGATTCAGATCAGCAAAAAACCCCGACCAAAAAAACAAAAAAAACCCCAAACCAAACCAAATCAAAACAAAACAAAACAAAAAAAACCAAAACAAATAAAACCCCTATATTTCGTCACTATTTAAAAAAAAATTTAAAAATCTGTTTAAGGTTCTAGTTACTCTTCTGCTGAAGATCTAATCTAATGGCCTTTATCTAATGGGTTACAGCAAAGCTTAGGGAAAAAAGTCCCTATTTGACATAGGGAAATATGAATTCTCATGGGAAATCTTGTGCTTCAGTGTTAGTGATCTCAATATTTTTAAAAACAAACAAATTTAATTGAGAGAGGAAACTTTAAAACTTGTTACAATATAAATCAGCAAAACTAGGCATCTTTGGTTCAGTCTGTGGCACTGTTTTATGATTGGGACTGTCTTATCCAAACTGACATGCCTCAGCTTTATCAAATGTGGATCAGCTTTTGTGGTGATAATTATTATCAGTGCCCACTTGTTAGAAAGATCATATAGGGAATACATTTATAAGAACATATAAAAGGGTATTGATCCCCTCCTAACTCCTCCTGTGCCCCACTGGAAGTATGGAAAATAGGTACAGAAGAAAATAAATCCAGATGTATTTATGTGAGGGTTATGATCTTGTTATCTTTAGCACATCTATGTTCACTTTTGGGTTACTGACCTTCCAGTTTACAGTTGTTTGTTGAGCTCAAACTCTCTGGGTGACAACCTGGGTGGTCTTTTTATACAATGGGGTGCAATTATTAAATAGGGTAACTCATGGGTATTTGGATAATTCATTACCAAGAATTCCTGTGAAAATATAACATATGCTATGCATGTGAAGAAAACAGAGTCAAGGTAGAATAGCATAGTTCTAATATGCTTTAATATAGAATGTAACAGCTTCCTGAGCTGAGAATGTAATCCTTGGGACTTTGTCAGTCTGAATTAAACCTTAGTGAAATTGCACTATCAGTCTTGCATTGACACTTCAGACACCAATATATGAGTCTTACAAAATCTCTTCCTCATCTTGTAGTTCATATCCCATTCATTATCACTTATGGAAGAAAAATATTTGTGTTTCAGACAAATATATAAAACCTATGTATTAAACCACTTTTCCACATACTTTTCGTGGCTTTTGTGCTGTTCATGCAAGAACAGGTTTGAGTATTTGGATAATATTTTACAATCAGGACTTGAAGGTCATTCTGTATTCTATATTGTTCTTTATAAACTTAATATTGACAATATTTTCCATAGTACCTTTTTTCTTAAAATAACCTAAAAAACCCTTGGATTTTGTGTTTTAAAATGTTTGTGAAGATACTGATATCTATTAACTCTTAAGATTACACATTTTATAATAGCTTAATATATCAAGAACTAGTTGAATATTATTTTCAAATAAAACACTTAAAGGAGAATGGGAAGCACAAAAGAAAATTATTTCATTGTACTGAATATAAATTTAACTGGGCCATTTGCCAACAGAATCTTGTGCTGGTAAGAAGGAGATAAAAATATGACATACATGTAAGAAAAATGAAAGCTGGAAGATGAATAGGCCTGCTAGGGAGTTGATCTTTACAGATCAGATAAAGATTCTTGCTGTCTGTGCTGCATCAAAGGCTGCCTTTCAGAGATAGTAACATGAACTTGGAAACTGGGGACAAGACCTTTGAAAATAGAGGGTTTTGAGATTGACAAGAAGCTGGGTTTTGGGTCTTTTTTAGTTGTTTTCCTTTTCTATTATTTGTGTATGTGTTTGTATGTGTATAGTCTTTTATAATCCCTTTAAAAGTTAAAGAAAGATTCATAGGCTGGTGGGGTGAATTAACACTTGCACCTTATCTAGCTTTTCAATAGCTGCTTTCCTTTGAAGATAACCTTTCTCTTTGAAACATATGAGGAAATCTAGTGGCAGGTACCTCTTGACTCCTTTCAAAGTTTGATTAAAAATACTTATTTGTGAGCAGTGACTGATTTTCAAGGGTCTTTTTTCTTTTTAATTAATGAGCTAAGTATTCTGGAAATTCCTGAAAATAATGCACACTGCACCTTAAGGAGAAAAAAAAAGGAGGAATCTGTTATCATTAATAATTTTAAAAAATCTTTAAAGTAAATTAAAAAAAAAAACCATCATAGAAGTAATTGTTTACTCTAGGAAAATTTATTACACAAATTGCATGTTTAATCAAAGTTTTTCCAAGCACCTTCAATTTGACATCAGCTACTGTGTCAATCACACTGGCTAAATCTGGCATCAGCTCCTCTGATCCCTTCCTTAAAAAGCACCATCACACAGCTGTCAGGCATCCTCCAAAGGACATGAATAGATGCTACAGCATTCTGTTAGCCTTTGCAGCCCTCTCTCCCTGGTCGTGGTTCCTCAATTTATTTACTAATTCAGAGTAAATCTGTGTTCTCCAGCAGACTGCACGAAGTCGGGTTCTTTAAATATAATAAAGTAAACCTGAACATTTCTGTTACAAGTTAGTTTTGGGGGTTGTTTTCCCATTTTTAGTTTTGTTCTGATTTTCCTACTCTGTATGCAAAAAGATGCTGTTAAACAGAGCTTCATTCAAGGCATGAAAACATCTCACAACTTTCATCTATACAGCAAGCAATTCAGAGGGCATGGAGGAATTAATTATTATAAGCTAATATACAAGAATATTAATTAATTTCTTATTTTCTCACACATAAAAATTCGTATCTCCGGATTTTAGTACTTGCTGGGGAAACCTGTAGGGAGCTGTGGTGGGTCATGGTGTTAAAGAAGCTGTTGCCTTATTACACCCTCATTGTAATGAGAGGGAGAATGGGAAGCTCCAGGTGTCAGCCAGCTGTTGTGCAGCCTCTCTGTCAGCATTCCCCAGAGACTCCTCCTCCAAAACAGGGGAGGCCAGACCTGACACTTGCATTCCTCAAAAGGAAGCAGGAGTGATTTCTTTGAGATGAAAAATTAGTCTCCTTGTGTCACAATAGAAGGCACAAGTAACTTGAGTTTGCCCGGCTATTTTTGACTGGGGAGGGTAATATGAGGTACATCATAAATATACATTCCAGCTAAAGTATTGGATACACTGCAGATACTTTTTTTTTTAATTGATCAAATAACTGGAACAGCAACAAAACAAAAAAACAAACTGATTTTTTGACATTAGAGCAAAAGATTCTTTAGATAAGCAGTGATGAAGAAATCAAAATGATATCTCAGCCAGTTGCTGGAATCTGTATGCATGGCCTTGTCTTGTTGTCATATGTACTTCTATTATGGTGTCAGGTTTGGGGTTCTGGCAGTTGTTTTCTCATTGGTTATTACTGTTTCTTAAACAGTTTGCTTGCACTTTCATATGAGCTTGATTACCATTAACAAAGCTCTGTACACATGCCCTGAATGCCAGCCTCTCATTTTGGAGGCTATTTTAAGGTATAAAGCATTTGCATGTAGGGTTATTTTAGAAAGTTGCTTGGGCAGTTAGGATGGCCTCTAACTAAAACCTGACTGAAAAAATAAGAATACAATTTTCTGAGGGATATTCTTTTTTTCCCCCTTCATTTGAGACAAGAGAAAGCAACCCAAACCAACTTTTTTTTTTTTTTTTAAATTTGCTTTAAGCATTTCCACTTTATAGTGCAGATTAGCTAAGAAATCTACCATTTGAACTGAGGAACTTCAAGCATGGCTTCAGTTCTTTCCATGGAAAATTTTTCATAGTGTTAATGATGAGTATATATTCCTCTCCATAATCCATCTATCATTTTGTGCATTTGGGTTCTGCTGTCTTTTGTGGTTCTCAGAGTACCTTAAGGCAATGGAGCAGAGTGTGAAGGAAATCTGAGGGCAGTGTTAACTGCAGCTATTTGCACATGTAGTAAGTGTTAAATCTTGCTTTGCTACAATCTGGTGAAATATGACAATTATCTTGAATTTATCAGAGGATATGCAAATTTAGATGTAGAACGGGCTAGATTAAGTGAGTAAATTGGATGGACAAAGTTGTTCTAATGTATTACCAGAACATGAAATGCTGCAGATGTTTGTCCAGTGCAGTCAAGAGAGAGTTAGACTGTGCTTTTTTTCCAATATGATGTGTGAAATGATATCACAGTTTTTCTTTGGTTAATGTGGTACTTGGTTACTGTGGATGTACCTCCAGTGAGCAGTGCCTGTAAAGTGCTGGTAGCTTTCTGTTAGCTAAGAATCATTTGAATTGACAATAAAACAACTGAGTGGGGACTCATTTTGTGGCAGCAGAGGACATAGTTGACTTTTTTTCTGGTTTTAAAGAATTATTTCAAACCTAAAAATAAGGAAAAGATCCTAAGTTCTGATTTTTGAAATGTGTCAATCATCCTGGTAGCTGTTAGAGCAGGGAGAGGGGCTGCCTCAGGGGAGGAGGGAGCACAGGCAGCTGCAAGGTCTGAGGTGAGGTTCTGACAGATCCATGTTTGGAACTCCAGCTTTCCTGGACTTTCTGGTCATATTCCTTTTGCTTTTAGCAAGAGCTGACAAGGTGACTCAACTGAAAGTGTGACTTAGACACCAGTTCATCTTGTGTAAGGATTGGTCTGAATATTAAAAGAGTCATCAGACTTATTGTTACACAGTAAGAATTTCCATCCTTATCTGGTGGACATAGTCAGGATGCGACTCCTAGAAAGGGACCATGGCTCCCTAAAAACAGTTGCTAAATTTTTTATTGGGCTGTAAAATAATTTATTTCTAAAAGTAAGTCACTCAACAATTAGGACATGGCTGAGTCCACATGAACTACATTCACATCAGGTAGCTGCTTCTTCAGAGTGAGCTGACTTGCTTTAAGGATGGGTGCATCTGTGGGATGGGGGATCAGTGTGCAGCTTTGCTGGAGAACTTGCATTACCTTGGCAAATTCCATATGCAAAATTGTAGTGAAGTCATAAGAATTGTGTCCAAACAGGTTTTTTTCAGACTTATGAGGAGGATCAGCCAACCTAATGGATGTATCTGTACAAGAGATTGGTTTGAAAGAGCAAATTCCTGTGATTTTCTTCCTGTGGGGCTAAGTGAAAAGACAGGATTTATTCAAAGCATTAAATATGGGTGAATGCCCTCTAGGAACATGCCTGTTACTCTCCAGCTGCTAATTCAACCCATGAGATCAGACTCCAGCTAGTCCCAAATTACTGACTTTTTATGTATCCCTAATAATCACAGGGCTGTCAGGAGTTTCTATAATTGAAGCTAAATGATATAACAGTGAAATGAATGTCTATAACATGGTGTTTTAATATTTTAATATGTACTTGTCATTAGATATTAGATTAAATTAATGCACATAAGGCAAGGTAGTGTGTGTAAAGAGAGAGTATTTTCAGCAGGATGTTGATGGATTTTTAACTTAAGTAGAACTTCTTAAATTATATTAGAGTGAAGGTCAAATTTTTGAATGCATTATAGTACTTAAATGTAATAAATAGTATAGAAAAAATAGATAGTATAGAATAAATAGTATAGAATAAATAAAATAGTACAGAAAATAACATTTTTTAGATGAGACGGTTCACCTTTACTCAAATGCATATAATTTTCAAGCCAATGAAAAAAGCATAGATATAAATTTTTTAGAGAGAAAATATGCATAGGAAAAAAGCAAAAGAGAAAGATTTTTTTATGTATAGAATCAGTAAAGACTGAAATTTATGTTCTCTCTCTCTCTTTGTTCTTCAGCGCCTTGCTAAAGAAGCAGAGAAGTACCAAGCATCACATCAGTGGAGGGATGAGTTTGGGGTAAGCTTCATTTTCTCTCCTTTTAACCTTCTTGGATTTGTCCTCTTTGAAATGTTAACTATAGTCTTACAAATATGTTGTTTATGTATCTACTACAGAAAGGGTTATTGACTATGAATAGACAGTCTGTTTAATTCAGTAAACAGAGTCTCAGTCAGGGTGTCTAGAGAATAAAATGAACTTTTCCCTTCAGAAGCTCCTAGGGAGTTTCACAGACCAGGGATGTAGCTCTGAGTTGTACACAAGACATCTGTTTGTTTTGACAGACAAGGAATGATTACAGAGAAGACATTTGAGTGATGGTTGCTATCAGTTAAAAGTGTGCTTATTCCAAACACTGAAACAGAATCATAGAAAAGATTTTTACAAGTTGTCTTTTTCTTGTGTAAAGAGAAAAAAAAAAAACAAAACAAAAAAACACACAAGCAAGAAAAGCTTAATACATAAGGATTTGGTTATCTGCATGACTTGGGAGTCATAGATGTTTCTATAGAATCTCTTTCCATATTTTAATAACTGCATCTCTTCTTTCAACATTCTAGTACTGCTGAAAGAGGCCCCAACCTGGTCAAGCATTAAATTATCTTCTTTATTCACTTCAGCCTTTACTGAAAAAATAAATGACATGATTTTAAAATGTACAACCTTGATGTTTTTATTACCAGTTTGGCTAAATTAATATTTTGCTGCATGATTATAAGCCTCATAATTTTAGGCTATAGTTCTTGGCTAAGTGTCAAAATTATTTATTATGCCTTTATTCCATGTTCCTTCAGAAATAAAAGCAGATGGTACTTTTACACGATGCTGCTGCAAACCTGGACTGTGTTTGCACATCCCTGAGAATCATTTAGCACACAGTTAAATGCACAGTGGTTTTCTAAGAATGTTGTTGTGGTTTAAGCCCAGCTGACAAGTAAGCACTGCACAGGCACCTGCTCACTCCCAGTCAGGGCAGGGAAGACAGTTGCAGGAGTAAAAATGAGAAAACTCATGGGTTGTTAGAAAGACAGGTTCATAAGTAAAGCAAAAGTTGCATGCAGTAGCAAAGCAAAACAAGGAATTCCTTCACCACTTCCCATGGGCGGGAAGGTGTTCATCCATCTCCAGGAAAATGGGGCTCCTTTGCCCTTAATGATGACATGTGAAGACAAACACCATCCCTCCAAAAGTCCACCCCTTTCCTTCTTCTTCCTCCAGTCTTATACACTGAGCAGGGTGCTGTATGGCATGGGATATCCCTTGTGTCAGCTGGGGTCAGCTGTGCACCCCCAGCCTCCTCACTGGTGGGGCAGTGTGAAAAACAGAAAAGGCCTCAGCTGCACAAAACCACTCCTCAGCAATGGAAAAAAAACAAAAAAAACCCCAAAACCAAAAACAAACGCACCAGAATTATCAATGCTTTTTCCAGAACAAATCCAAACTATAGCCCATGCCAGCTACTATGAAGAAAATTAGTTCTAACCCAGTCAAAACCAGCAGAAATGTTCATTCTGATCCAGTGCTACTCAGGCACTTGAAGATCTGAAAGCGGACAAAAAAGCTTTTAAGGTAAGGTAAGGTCAGGCCATGTAATTCCGAGAGGAGTGACTGACTTGAGGAATACCGAGAGTCTGGACGCAGCCTGAGCGCTTTTAACTGTGCTCTCTGCACAGGCACAGCCTCCGACATGCAGCACAACACACCATGCATGTTCCATGGAGATGCTGGAACAAGAATGCTGCAGCGACCTTTTGTGCTAATCTGTCTCTCGTGTGACTGGAAAACAAAACCTGCAGGCTTGATGGGCTCAGTGCAGAGCTGTGTGAATACAGTCAGAATCTCATTCTAATCATTTTGCTTCTGCACTGTTTTGTGGCATCATGTCAACACCGCCTCAGCTTTTGTTTTTCTTTTTATCCTTTTTTTCTCAGTGCAAGTCAGTCATTCCAAAGAGGCTTCAGGTTTTACCTGAGTTCATTGCCAAGGAGACATCTCAAAATAATTTGGAAATGTGATTTTATATTGATGTTGTAGTTCAGGGAAAGGCTGTGGTCAGTATTGAAAAAAAAATGCAGTTGGATTTATAATAAAGTAACTGCAATCTGAGATTGTACTTTACTCTTTTGAATTTGGATCAGAACAGTGTGCACCATATAATAACCTTGACATTAGGTTATGCAATTAAATTTCGAATAAATATATTAAGCCTCTTATAATTTAATTTGTTCCATTTTTGCCAGAAGTAATCTTTCTTCTCTTCTGGCCTACTTTTTAGAAAATGCCTTTTCAAATTAGTTTTCACACAGATCTTTATGATAAACTTAATTTTCACTGGAAGACTCATTCTCCTAATGGCTGTGATGGAAAGTAGAAGATAGACCGTAAAACTTTGTGCAGTTAAAGGTTCTTAAAGCTCTTCTGATAGCATTATGAATGGTCTGTATTGATGCTGCACGAGGTTCATTTCTCATCCAGGACTGAGGTTTGGGTGATGAAAGCCCTTCCAGCAGCACTGCACATGAGTCACTGTAGAATGAAACTCATGGGACAAGCTATTTCTGCTTCTAATGAGCTTGTGATCAGCAATGTCCTTGACAGTCAGATTGCAGATGAATAAAAGCCTGTGGAGTTTACAGGAGAAAATATCACAAGCATTCCTCCTGGGGAAGTGTATATGGGCTGACTTGAGAGGAACATATGCAAAAAAGAAAGGGCAGAGGAGGCTGACTGTGAGACCAAGGTCTGTACAGAGCTACAAGGGATGTGTCAATCAACAAACCACCAGGGTGCCTGGTCTAACACCTCACTCCAAATATGAGTAGGTTGTGCACAGTTCACAGCAAAAGAAACGTGCAAGCATTAATTATTTAATTTTCAGATTAATATCACTTTATAATAAAAATTCAGCATCTTAGATACAGTCTTTTGAAATAAGCTACTACAGGTAAAAAAAACCAGATTTACTTCCACTGACATTTTTTTTTTTTTTAATTCACCTAATAATCTAGTGTAAAGGCTGTCCAAATTGTCTAAAGTACAAAATTTGTTTTTCCTTTAGTGAAATAGTTAGGAAACTAAACGATTTACAGACAGACATATCCAGACTAAAATTCCTTTTTGCTACCATTTCTAATTGAGTAAGAGTATAATTTGTTCCAGTATTTTAGGTACAATAGTGTATTAAATTCCAACTGATTCAAGCAGACCAAACAATTAAAAAACAAACAAAAAACTTAAATTTGGAGTCTTTTATGAATCACAGAATCATAGCATGGTTTGGTTTGCAAGGGACCTTGAATGTCATCTTGTTCTGACCCTGTTGCCATAGGTAGGGACACTTTTCACTAGACCAGATTGCTCAGAGCCTCAACCAACCTGGCCTTGAACACTTCCAGGGAAGTGTTTTCTCTGGGAAATCTGTGGCAGTGCCTCACCACCTTCACAGGAAAGAATTTCTTCCTAGTGCCTAATCTAAACCTACCTTTTTTCAGTTTCATAGAATCATAGACTATGCTGAGTTTGATGGTATTCATTAGGATTATCAAGTCCAACTCCTGGCCCTGCACAGGACACCCCAAGGATCACACCCTGTGCCTGAGAGTGTTGTCCAAACACTTCTTGAACTCTGTCAGGCTTGGGGATGTGACCACTGCCCTGGGGAGGCTGTTCCAGTGTTGGCTGTTCCAACTATGGGGGAACTCTGGGAGAAAAACCTGTTGCTAATATCCAACCTAAACCTCCCCCAACTCAGTTTCAGGCTGTTTCCTTGGGTCCTGTCATGGTCACAAGAGTGAAGAGATCAGTGCCTGCCCCTCTGCTGCCCCTTGTAAGGTTGTTGAAGACCACACTGAGGGTGTTTCCTTTTCTCCTGAACAAACCCAGTGGCCTTAGATGCTCCTCCTAAGGATTCCCCTGGCTTTTATTTGGACATTCTCCAATATCTCAATGCCTTTTTTATATTGTGGTGCCCAAAATTCCCCCCAGCACTCGAGGTGAGGCTGCCCCAGTGCCTGGCTGCTGATGCTGTGCCTGATGCCCCCCCAGGACAGGATTGGCCTTCCTGGCTGCCAGGGCACTGCTGGCTCATGTTCAATTTGCCATCAACCAGGATCCCCAGGTCTCTTTCCACAGCTGCTCTCCAGCCTCTCATTCCCTGGTCTATAACACATCCAGGGTTGCCCCACCCCAGGTGCAGAATCTGGCACCTGTTCTTGTTACACTTGATCGGGTTGGTGGTTGCCCATCACTCCAGGGTATCGAGGTGTCTCTGCAGGACCTCTCTGCCTTTGAGGGAGCAGACAGTTCCTTCCCAGTTTGGTGTCATCAGCAAATTAACTCAGTATTCATTTGAGCACTGCATCCAAGCCAGTGAAGAGAGCCAGGCTGAGGATGGAGCCCAGTGGGACGCCAGCAGTGACAGGTCCCCAGCCTGATGTCCCCCATTCACTGTCACCTTTGTCCCTGACCCATGACCCCATTGCTCATCCACTGTGTAACTCGGTTATCCAGCTGTGAGCTGGACATTTTGGAAATCTAAAATGAGTTAAGAGCATGCATCTTACATATTTACCATTAGTTTTAGTTGAGTGACAAGAAAAAATATAATTGTGGATATGGGTATTTTTCACTGATAATTAAATAGCAAAATACTTTTGGAAATGACTGATTAATTTACTAAAGGTACAAAGTTATTCAAAGTAATATTAATTAATAATAGTAATTAAGAATATCAAATATCTTCTAAGTAAAAAAGGGAAATAAAGAAATATTGGATTGTGATGTGTTATTTCCTGATGAAGCACAAATTTGGTTAAAATAGTTGAACTGAGGTTTACTTGTATGGCCCGAAAATAATACTTACCTGTTAGAAAGCTGTTAGGTACTAAGAGAATATTTGTGAAATTTATGAAGGCAAATCAAAAGTGCTTCGCTTCAGGCAAATGAAGAAATCCCATTCTCTGTTTCCTACTCCATTGGTACTGCCCAATTCCCCAGCTGCCTGTACAGCTGGAGGAATTAAGCCTGAATATTTTAGATTAAAGCAGTTACAACTCAGAGGTACAAACCAATAAATCTAAATGAAACAGCATTGTCAGATTGAAATTTCTTGTGCACTACAGATTGAAAGGGGGATGCTTTTGACAGTTGTGATAGTCCAATTATTTTTCTGAGATAGAGACTCATGAAAAAAATATATGCAAGCTGAAAAAATGAAAGGGAGAATTCTGTATGAAGTAATTGCTGTTATTCCCCAAATGAATCTTCTACAATTACATTTGATACCACACTTGATTGCCTTGCAATGGTTGGTTAACTAAAGCAATTTTGTTTCCAGTTGGGTTGCTGTATTAATTGTCCTTACACATGTAAAAACATAAGGGATATCTCATTTGTATTTTAAAAGGGGAGTCTGTATGGATGGCTTATTAACATCCACTTATTTATATGGAGACTGAAACTCAAACTTTTAAGAGTTAATTATCATATAAAAATGCCACATGAAAAATTCTTTAAATATGCTTTATCTTTTAATCAGTAGTGTAATTTTATTTTCTTCTGTGTAAATGATGTTTTTTTACCTCTTGGTAATTTTTAGACAGCATTTTCTCTGATAATAATATGTAGGCTGATGTTCATGTACCAACTGGGCTTAAAAATAATGACAAAAGGTCATGGGAATATTACTTTGGAATTATGGTTTGTTTGTTTATCTTTTTCTAGTAGAAATTTTGGCTGCATAAAACTATATTGAAACATTGCACAGCAAAGAAACAAAAGATGGAAAGGACAACTAAGATAAAACAGGTTTCCTATCACCAGAGTTGAGCCAAGTAGTGACCTGCAAGAGCAGAGCTGTAGTAGGTGTCTCTGTTGTATCTTGCAGTTTGAAGATTTTCTGTAGTTTCTGAAGTTTTCTGTAGTTCAGTCTTTTGAAGACTGTCTGTAGTTTATTGTGAATGCTATGACAATACTAAAACACCGTATCTTAAAAGCCTCAGCTGGAAAACAAACAAACCATGAAACTTTCAGCTTTGGCATGGTTTCATTATAAAGAAACAGTTTACTAAACACATTTTGCCTCTTGTAAGAAGGAAAGCTCTGTGAAGGAAACAAGCTAGAATCCTTTTTCTCTCATCTCTTCAGAGATATGATACAGTTCTCTCATGGTTTGTACCTCTGATAATTCTTTTTTGTGCAAAGAGCATCTGTGAGAAATGATGCAGCTGAGATTTGGCACCAGACCTGTACAGGGAACCAGCCCTCACAGGGGCAAAGTAGGTGTGGGATCCTTTCCTTGTAAGTCATGGATACTTTATAATTCTGTGAAAGTTATAATACTAAATAACACCTTATAATTTTGTGAAAGTTATAACACTAAACACAGGTAGTGTCAAAACTGTCAGTATCTTCAGACAGAGCTTTGATCCAAAACGAGTGAGATGAATCTTCCATTAATTTTGATTCATTTTGGATAATGCCTCACATTTCTCAAGTGACTTCTGTGACTTGAAAAAAAACCATCCAAATGATCACTTAAAATTGACAGGTTCTAGGGAGGACAATATTTTATTCTCTGAAGGGCTGTGTGCCACCTCTTCTGTGACCTGTAGCCTTCATTTCTGTATAATTTAAATTAAATGTGCCCTATGTCACTGAAAGGAATTAAGTACCATTTTCCTGCCAGTGATTGCACTTGGACATTTTTCTACCCAGGACATGAATTTCTGTGTACTCTGAGAGTAGTGAGAAGGTGAGGTAAAGAGGAAATAAGGATAAATACTACTTACTGAAATTGAGTGGGTTCAAGGGTTGTTCTGATGTTTAGATGATGTTTAGCAAATCACTTTTTGAGTCATGGAAATTCACTGTGAATGTTCCAGGAACAAACATTTCTGTATTTCTCTATAATATTTGTCAAAGTGAGACAGGAGACACAATAGTTACAGCCTTTGGAACACACTGACTTCAGCTTCCCAGGATCTCCATCATAAGTAAGGAGAATTTTATCTCAGTGTAGAAATCCACTGAGAACATGTCCATGCTGAAGCCTCTTTGGAGATGTGGCATAAGCCTCACCAGGTTAGTGCAGAATTAGTGCAGAATCTGGCATTCCCTCCTGGGAACAAGATCCCTCTGTTTGCCTGTCTGTCCCCAGCATCCTGCCCCCTAATGCTTGAATTCTTATTTCAAAAAGTCTCAGTGTGCCTTCTGGTTTACAAATATCTAGCAGGTGCTAGTTAGATAAAAGAAAAACATCTCAATTGAAATAAAAAAAAAAAACATCCGAGTCATTAGAAATCTTTTTAAGAGTAGTGTTTCTTGCTGCCTTGCCTGGAGTTTTATAACTTCCTAGAGTCTCAGATGAGTCTTTCACTCTAGAAATCATTGATTTTCCTTTAAAACATGGGCTGCCGTAGGACAGCTCTTCCATGCTTCTGTTCCATTATATATCTGACACAATCCTGTATGAGAATTACACCAATGAATGTTAGTGTGATTCATCATGCTGCAATCCTTGATTTCTTTTTTTCTTTCTCACACTTTATGAATTTTAAAACAATTAGAGTTGATGAGGAGGACAGTGGTACCAGTACAATTAGAATTATGATTATATATAAGCAGGGATATAAAATGTGCAGTGTAGAGGAGCTAGCTTTTGGTCTTTAGATACTGGTTATTTACCACCTCTTACTATGCTTACCTTCAGTAACTTTATAACATAAATCATTGCACGGATCTCATCTGTGCAGTGAGGTGCTTCTCTGGTTGGAAACTTGCCAAAAAAGCTTTTAGAGTAGAGCAAAGAAACACCTTCAATCACTGTCGAGGGCTTTCAAGCATTCCATTTTATCTGAAAAATCAAATATGTTAAAGACATCTAATACACTTTTTTTTTACTTATTGACCAGGCAACTCATTTAAAAAATGTGCAGCTTCTGAAAGAGGTGGAGGGAAGGATCTAGGTAAGAAGAAAAGAAAGAAAGGTGTGATTTTTATTATAAAGCTGCCATACATGTGCATTATCACCTTCATTTTGAATGAGGCTTTAATGTGCTTTCAGAACAAACACCTTATTAAAAGCAAGATATACTATTGTACTCAATTTATTAACATCCTGTAGGTTCTTCAGTTTAAAACTGAGAAGTACAATATGCCAAGAAAAGCTTTTGCAGGCTGCTATTGTGCACATTTTCTAAGAGTTCATTGAATCAGATGAAGCTAACTGGTTTTTTGATGTTACCTTTCACCCTCACATTCAGTTCCTGAGATAAGTAATTCATAGCACTGTTTCAATACCTTTGGTGAATAAGTAAAATCAATTAGAAATGGACTTCAAGGGTGCTGTTTAGTTTGTCTGTAAGCTTTTTTGTCAAATATTTTAATTTCAAAACTAACAATATATTTTTTCTGTGATTTATCCTTGCCAGTATAACTAGGACATGACTAGTTTCCTCACTTGCCCAGGAAAACTCATTCTTCTGTCAGTTGTCACTTATTATTCTGACCCTTTTTACACTGAATTTAGGAAATGTGTCAGTGTTTTGGAAAAAGTATTAACTAACCTAACTTCGTTGTCAATATTTATGAATTAGGAGAGGGATTTTATTGGTTTTGCCTTTTTTCCTTTTTTTTTTTTTTTTTTTTTTTTTTTTGTTGTTGTTGTTTTTGACTTTTTATTAATTTAAAACTAAAAAAACCCCTCTGATTGAATATGCCCAGGAAGTTTATCAATGGTGTAAGACTCAAATATGGCTTTTCATAACGGAGTCAGACTTCTAAGTCTGAGAAATTCAGAGAATATTACACAGGTTTGGTTCTTACTTCAGAGAAGGAATTCCTTTCATAATAGCAAACCCTAGAGTTTAGTAGTTTTTTTTTAAATGAAATTAAATACAAATATTTTTAAAATATTTCCTACCAGAAAGAGCAAATACTGTGAATATGTGTATATGAAATTCTACATGTGTTGTTTCATACTAAAAATAGAACTTTTCTGAAAGTCTGAGCTGAATAGATTGGATTTTTGGAGATGGAGATATTTGTGGGTTTCTTAGCTACATTTACTTATTTTTTTTTCAAAGGACAAAGCCAGTGGTGTCATGCAGGCCTGATACTTTACCTTCTTCTTAAGTCCCAGGATTCCTGTAAGATGCCAGATGAAAATTCAGCTTATCTTTGTCAAAGCTCATTACCTTTAGAAAAGGACCTCAGAGGGGAGTTGGAAAGTTTCCATATTGAAAAGTTTGGGGACCTCTACACTCCCAAGAAGCTCTGTTCCTTGAAAAGAGGCTTGTGCAGCAGATGTGAACAGAAAATGTTTGATGTCTGCACTCTTTTGCAGTTGCAATATTGTAGAAATTTTTATAGGTCTTTCATTTTACATAAACTTTCAAATGCTCTGGGAGTGCAAGACAATCTTATTATTAAGAACTGCATTTTGCTCAAGGGATTTGGGAATCCTTAGCTTTCCATCTCCTGAGCATAGTGTAATTCTCACTAGAATTCAAACAAAAGGTGAAAATGTCTCTTTTATGTCCAGCAAATGCTGATGTGTGATGGAAGTAGTGTCAGATATTTCTGTAGACTTAGCCGCAGAGCAAGAGATGTACATAACACAGAGCAGAGAAATTCTTCAAAATTAGCAGTATCCTAACCTGTGCTAACATCATACAAAGAAATGCTTAAAAATTCTATGTGATTTGACCAGAAATGTAGCTGTTAAGCATTTGCTTTGTTTTTTCACACTTAATTCTTGCTATGAGCACATACGAACTCTTTAAATAAATACACAAACTCTAGGTCTTGTTGAAGGGGCATTAGGATTTAGCAAGTCTGAAGAAGTCTGGACCAACTCTTTGACTGTTACTGATGAATTAATAGAAGACACTATCATTCTGTTTTAATTTTCCCATTTGTTAGTCACAAATTATATTGCACTGAAATATTGTGAATTATAAATTTCTTGAAAATGTGAGAATAAATAGAAAAGCTATCAGACCAGATCCTCACATTTGAAAATGGGTGAATAATCCCTGATGAATTATTAATTCAGGTAGGATTGTTTTATTCCTTTGGGCATTACCACCTCTCAGGAGGATAACTTCAGTTTTGCATTTCTTAAGAGTTACACAGGAGTACAGTAAAACTAAGAAGGTCGGCTCAGTTGATATTTTTCTGTGCTTGCACAAAATTCTGGTGTTTTCACCTCATAAAACTTCTTGTGCTTTGTCTAAGAGGTTTTATTCCTACATAAAAGTTTAAAGAAACTTCCAGCTAAAGTTTCCTACCAGACTGAATATTCTCCTTTTAGGCAAGTTTCATTTAATTTGCTGTGGCATCATAGTTTAAATGACCTTTAGACTTAAGGTGTTCTAAATTATCATAGAAGAAGTTTTGCCATAGAGCTTTCCCACCTTTCAGATAGAACATTTCAGTTTTATTTTACCAGTATTTGCAGATATTTTCTGTTAAAGCGGTGTTGCTGTGAAACAGGGTGGTTTGGTTTCTTTTCATTTTTGGTGAGAGATACCAGCAAAAAACCCCAAAAGCTGGATTAAGACTGAAGTTATTTTTTTCACAACCATGTCATTAATATATTTATAAATCCCAGGTGATGGCTGCCATTTCCTCTGCTGATGGTTGACTTAACTTTCCTTATTATATGGATGATACCGAATGGGTGATTTAATTCCAAATACTTCCAGTCTCTCTCAATCTCTAATGTTTTGGGTCTACATTAATTACATCAGGGCATGTAAGAGTATGTGGACATATGAAACCTGCTGAGATGATGTTGAAGGCATGCAGAAAGCCAGCCAGGGTGTTACCTCCTAGAGACCTGACCTGCCAGATGAGTTGAGAAGGGTTCCTGGTGCATGCTTGGGTGTCTTCGGTCAGCTGTAACAAGCACAACATGGATGAAAGCAGAGTGTGTTCAGGATTGATCTGGGTTTTATTTTGAAACACATCATATTCTCTGTGAAGAATAAAGCATGGTCTATCCTAAAAAGTCCCACGGTCACACATCAGTAAGCATCCTGTGTCAAGAATAGGCACCAAGAGGAAATACTGTTCAAGATAAAATAAGTTTTATTTATAGCAATAGATACTAAACAGTTACAGATAAATTATCTTTAAAATTGGAAGGCAAAATCCGTAAGTTCAGTAAGTTCTTCAGACATTCAACTATCAATCGTAGGGAAAATATCCCACAATTTCTGTGAAAATATTTACAATATTATGAACTGTAGTTATATTCACTATATTACAATATTGTGAACTATGAATGATGCTTTTATGAAAAATAACTATGACATGGACAAGAGAGGACTTCCTTTAACATCAGTAGGTTTTACTGAAATTATAATACTGAAATTATACTAATTCACTGAAGTGTTTACATATACTAGTAAGAGTAGAGCAGTGCAAATCCATCTATCTAATTGAACTTGTGTATGTTTGTCAAGAATAGGACGCACTTAAGTAATTCAACTCCTCATGTCACCTCTGTACTGATAGGAAAATATTAAGATAAATACAACTGAATTCAGCAAATTCTTTTATGTCTGCATGAGCTCTACAATACTATATTTTCAAGAGCTTTAAATGTTTTAATGTGAAACAGAGGAAATCATCTTCTTTATTGCTTTTAGATAATGGATTAAAGCTTACAGATTTCTGAGATACTAGATATGCTTTTCCCTATTGCTCAGTGTTAATAAATGGCATTTAGGTAATATTTTGAGATTCAGGCAAATTTTGAGCAGGCCTACTTAATTGGGTAGGAGCTATTTATATGCAGATATCAATTGTATAAATTTTCCTCTGTGTTTTATACTTACACATGTATTTATATTTATATGTGAGAGATATTATATATCTCTCAAAGAGATTCATCTAGTAGTGTTTGAGTATTTATGTCTATGAACAGGAACACACTTCTAGCTGAGTCCTTTGGAGGTCTGTTGGGCTCAGATACTTTGAGCATCTCAAATGGTTAAACTATTATGTGCTCATACTTTTGAAATTTTACCTCTTTCATGTTTTAAACCCCAGGAATATTTCATATTCAGTGTGAACAGTGGCATACTGCAAAAAAGAAGTCCTGGCCCTTGGGGTCAATTTGTACAGTTGGCTGATGCTCACTCTGTGCAGGAAGCCAGGGTTTACTCATGGCTGTGATTTTCAGTTCATAGCACACATCCTGTGCTGCTCTCATCAGGACAGTGGGGTTCAGCACAGTGCTGATAAAAGTCTCAGATTGTTGGACAAGTGTTTAGAGGTATTTATAGTACATCACCTGCTGAAATCCTTTTGGAGGACTTTTCCAGGCAAAGAGTGGCTAATTTAGGACAGTTTCTGTTAATTTAGTTTTCTGGAGCTGTAAGAGTTATCAGCCCATCATTTTCAGTAAACTTCTATAGTGAAACTAAAAGAAAACAATCTCTACCAAGGTAGATTGCAAAATTTTTAACATGAATTTTGTGAAAAGAGAAGAAGGAATGGGAGGGAAGGGAGGGGAAAGAAGACTAGGAAATGTTGGCTGTTGCCAAAGTGGTCATTGATAACAGGTGGGATTGGAAACAGTTTGGAATGACTGCTTTGCTGCAATAGTCTCTGCCCTTCTCCCCAGTTCTCATTGTTATGTCTTGTGTGGGTGTGCACATCGCATCATTCTTGACAAGACACTTTGCAGCACTCCTTCTTCTTTCCCCATCAGCCTAAGTTTCCCAAATCCCTTTTTAAACACTTATAGTTTCTCCCTCTTGTGCTTTCTGCAATCTCAGCTCACACTTCTGTAGTACTGTGTAGTGGTGCTGTGGAGAGCTGAGCTGAGATAGTTTTAAGCAACTCAGCATAAATTTCAGGGAACTAAATGATGCATTTCTTCAAGCTAAAATTAGTTCAGTACATACTTTGCAATTTACTTCATTCTCTCTTTTTCACTGTGATCTTCCAGTGCTAAACTCTTTTTTCAGTTGCCTTGGTTAGATTTGCAGGAACTTTTCTGTCTTTTTTAACAAATACCTGCCTTCATTTAATTTTTTATTTTAACAAGAGAGAGCTATTTTGCTTGTTCAAAATTTCTCACATTGTCTCTATCTTCACATCTTCACACTTCTGTCTGTCTGTCCAACCTGAATTTTAAAAAAAGAGATGAATTTCAAAGTGCTGATTTATATGAGAATTTGAAAGTGAGTAATACAGTGTAAGGGCCCAAACTTACATGTGTTACCATAGACTCTGATGAGAATGATAAAATGCTGTAAACTTAATAAGTCTCTGCCTAGAATAAGATTCATCTATATAAAACTTAAATATTTTTTGAATTGTGTGCAGTTGCTGAACTAGAAGGATGTGCAAATCCATGACTAGATGATTCCTTCTCTGAGTTGTAGAGCCCAGGAGTGTTCCCAAGGAAAGATTGCTGTTCTCCCCATCCCACTGACAGCCAGCAGCCATCAGTCTGGCTTTCAAAGGTTTCTCTCTATTTCTTTGCAGTTTGTGGCATGAGCATCAAATACTTGATGAATGAAAACCCCTGCTGTGATCCATGTGAGGAAACACAAACCCCTTTTCATTTAGTGCTGTTGTTAAGATGGAAAATGAGAAACATAACAGCAAGATATTGATAGAACTCTTAAATCCTATTTCTCTTCTGCATGACTCCAGCATACCAACGTAACATCAATAATTAAGAGGAAAAACAACTTTGTTCTATTTTTTTTAATATGAACCTTTTGCTTGGAGTGATTAACTAGAAAAATCTTCATCATTTCGTACTAAATAGCAAAAGGAATATTTTCCAGCTGCTGGCATGTCTCATGCTACTGAGGTACTTCTGAAATAAGGTGTTCTCCTGAAGCTTTGCTTTATTGCAGTGATTGAGTGCAAGACATGCACAAAACAGCTGCCAAAGCTGAAGAATTAAATTATGATCCCTTCTGTTCTTTATTAATTAGGTGAGCTTGGGACAATTCTTAGAACCTGGTAACTGCTGTCTGGAATTGCTTTCTTTTTAAGACATCAGAGATAGAGGAAAATTATTTAGATTAAATTCTTAAGAAAGATTTGTCTTTATAAGAGACCCATTAAAAAAAAATCAACAGTCAATAAGCCAGACCTTTGTTTCATGGGTAAACCAAAGCAATCTGAGAAGAAAACATAGCCTGACATGTTTTGAATTTTATTGCCTTTTGTAAAGGCACTTTTCACATTTAGGAGGAAATTGAGAGATTTGTTTCGTTTTCTTTCCTAATTTTCATGAAAATTGTGTAAGATGAGTTATAGCAATTGTTTTGGGGATTTTTTTTTTTTGTATGTTTTAACTCTCTGGGGTTTAAGGACACATTTTAAGTGATTGAATAAACTCAGTGAGGGATTGATCCAGACAGGGAAAGAAATCAGTGCTTTAAAAATATTTGAGATCATTGAAATTACAAGTCAGTGTCAGCATTGTAAATCATGATCCAAATTTTGGATCATACTTTCATAATTTATATATAAAAATTCATTTTTTCTGTGTTACACAGTATTGTATTACCACATAGAAGAATCCTAAAACCTTCTTATATTTTAGTTTTTACATGTGGATTAATGAATAAATGAAAAGCTGTATAAGGCTCTCTAATGTTGCAATTTAAAGAAAGTTATGCAAAATGTTGGCATTTTACTACTGCAATGAGATTCTTATGTTATTTTTGTACTATTGCTTAGAATTTAGTTACAGTGACTCTTTGTATGATGTATTTCTTGTGATTTGTGGGGTTTTGGGGTTTTGTTTTGTTTTGTTTTTTATGAAGATAAGCCTTGCATTATACACACTTCAGCCACGGTCATGGATCACCAAGAAGCTACTGCAAATTTTTACTCCATTGTAGTGTCATATGCTTAAAATTCTATTCCTTTTTGTAACAACTGCTTGCAGCATTGCTAAACATGGTCTTATTTGTTGGTTGTAGTGAATAGAACACAGAAGAAATGTAACAAATGCACACACATTTTTGTGGGGGAACAAATTCTACTAAAAGTTTGCCTCTTGCTTTGTAGAAAATGATTTTCTCAAGGGCTTTTGAAGATTTGTTGGAGTTGAAGGACTGGAATATTTTCTATATTCAGCTATGATAGTGCAAGTGGTTCATTGCATCCCAGCACCTACACAGATATGAATTCAGAATGCCAATTTCTTGTGAATCCAATGGAAATTTATGTCTAAATTGTTAAACCAGGCTCCTGTACTCTACTTTTTGCACTATTTACAATTGAAATAATATGCAATTAGTATAGACAATTTTTAAAAATTTTATTTTATTTTTATATCCTTTCATCAACTAAAGAAAGTAATGCTGAATAAATTATAACAAACACACTTTGCTGCTTTAATTAAACTGATCAGACAGTGTGATATAGAGGTTAATTAGCTGCTAACAAATTAATTTCATTTTCCCACCTGGAAACCTGCTTTGTAATCAATTGCATTTTGCCTTATAAAAAGAAATTGCTTATACTTTGAGGAAACTATTGTGATGAGAAAATTAGCAGTTTCCTGGACCTTTTGGAAGAGTTTATTTACCAAAATTAAAATGGATTTGAAATATTTTTGGTCTTTTGTCTTCCTTGTTTTTGGCTTAGAGCATTGGAGGAAGAATGAAGAGGATGGTTTTTCCTATCTCTTTATATATGTAGCTGGTTCTTTAAATTAAATTTAAAGCTGGTTCATTAAGTTTGGTAACTCCAAAAGAGTCTCTTTATGATTTTCTTTCCTGGTAATTTGTCACTCATGCAAGTACATAAAATCGTAGGTTTTACTATGGATCAAAATACCATTCTTGAGAATAATTTTTCAGCTTGACTAACTAAAAGGAGTCAGTCTGTGATATAGGCAACTATACCAAAGAATAATATCAATGCAGTTTTGCAACTTTGAATTTTCAGTCACTAATTTTTTCTTTCCTGAATGAAGTATTTGGCCTTTGATGCTTTGCAACCAAAAAAATGCTTAATTGTTTGCCACATTTCATTTGCTTAGTTGCGCTAAAAAATTGAAGTAAATTAAAAAAGTCCCCAAAATGAAAAATATTTCATTAAAAAAATAGGCTGTACCAATCAGTAGGCAAATTTCCAAAATTCCATTGTTATATTAGCAATTATATGCATGTCCACCAAAGACTGGTGTTTGTCTGCAGGCCGTGGAGCCAGAGGATGTCTTTATGCAGAAGTTTTTTGTGGAGTATATTGTATTCTTTCAGGAGAACAGACATCTCTGTAGATTTTGATTTGGGCGTGTGTTTGTCTGACTTGTATTTCTCATCATCTTTTGGGCTCTATTACATTTAACCTCACATATTCAACTACTTTTGACTTTTAATTCTATGTCAAAGTGCAATTAGTACTTGAAATGTATTCCTAATTTTTTTTAAATGAAGTTAAATATTGTCCTGGCAGCTCAAGTAGTCCAATGGCAGTTTCTAACACTTATTCTTGCAGTGAAAAATACCTTGAAATTGTGGAATTTTTTTTTGACATGGAGAAGACTTTTACAGTTTATGTGATGAATTCTGGAGATCTGAAGACATAAATACTCTTTCTAATGTTTGTTATCCTTCTTTTTGAGGTTATGC
>WBNP01002239.1:680460-735269 GCA_013401095.1 Passerina amoena
TCACGAATGTGAATGTCTTTTCCAAGAATGTGGGATTTTATTTTGATTTCAAAATGTTCACCAAATTTATATCTGTAATTCTAAAAACTTATTTTTAAACTGAAGAGTCAAGATCAGACTTTTATTTGCTGTATTTTGGTTTGGTTTCTCCCTGATTTTGATTTCTTTTTCTACCTCTTATCTGCAAACTAAAAGAATCCTCACTACTTGCAGATTATCTGCAATACAGAGCAGCTTTTTTACATTGATTTACTTTGGGTCCTTTAGAACTTCTTGGGTAAAATACTTAGAAGTCGTGGGAAGTATCCTGTTTTAAAACAAAATCCAAATAAACATATTTGGCTGTAATTTCAGATTTTAAAACATGTACTTACAATTATGCGGTAATATGTATTTGCAATAGAATCTGATGCAATATTTTTAAGTTTGCTTCTAGGGGTTTACTGAAGAAAATCTTTGAATTGTGGAACCATTTAACTGAAGCTCTTCTGTTTTATTTTCTGAGGGAGTTAATTATTTTCTAGTGTTTCTGTAATGGCAAAAAGTGTAATTTTTTTACTTGAACATTTTACCTACAAATGTGGAAATGCAGCTTCTAAGGAAAAAAAGGATAACTGTGATATCCTTCAAAATTAATACATTATATTAATTTCTTACAATATGAAAAGCTGCAGAAAACCTTTTTCTATTCCTCTCCCTTTTTTTAAAATATATAATCTATTTTTTTCTTGTCGTTCATTACAGAGTCCTATAAAGTTCTAGGATTTATTTCAAGCCAATCATCTCCCCAGTAGGCCTAACGCCATTTTAGGCTGCCTCGCAGGATCTGGGTCCTGTAGGGTTTTTAAGAAACCCACAGATAGATCTGAGTTTTTATATAATTGTAACCACAGCTTCAGTGAAAGCAGCATTTCTGAATAGACTGCATTGGATGTCTGCTGAAAAAGACTTTAAAAATGATATTTAGACTGGTTGGTGGAGCACAAACTGCATGAAAAGTTCTTGGAATTCTAGCAAAAGATTTGGAGAGGAGGTGTTCCTGTAGACACCACTACATGGCAGCAATGACCAGGAGCTTTATTTTTGGCACTTTGTAAAAGAGGATGTAGATTTCCTACCAGCAAAATGGCATAGATATACTATTACAATTTTTGCAATACATAATTATCTGTAGTGCCCATGTGTCTTGCTGCAATGTGATCCCTTCTTGTTCTTGCAAGAACTTGATTGAAAAAAGTGTTGTTTCCTGAGATGAAAAGCCAACTACAGCTTCATTCATGTAATCCTGAGCTGAACCTTGGCATTTATGTGTTGAATCAATTGACTGTGAACTTGCTTTGTAGAGAAGCAAAATATGAGTGTAAGTTGGTGTTGGTGTGAGCTCAAATTTCATCTGCAGATTTTCTGAAAGGCAGTGTTTTCTCATGCTTTTCTTCTCTAGACACAGAGATTTTAGACACCATCAACTTCAGATTCTGTGTGGTGAAATTTAAGAATTTATTTATAGTACCCAATATGTAATGTTTCCTATTTGAATTCGTTTATACCCTGAGCTGGAAAACAGAGAACTATTGAAATGAAAAGCAATTTAAAGACAGTGGAATAATCTCACTTCAACAGACAATGCTAGCAATGAAAGCATAGAAGAAAAATTAAGATTAGGAAAGAAAAGTAAATAGTAAGAGTCAAAAATAAAACATTAATGACCTGGTCCTTAATGTAATTTTTTTATGGCTTTCCTGATGTCTTTCTCAGATACTAAAAGTTTTTGCTTTGAAAGGGGAATTAAAGATGGTGAAATCCATAAAATCATATATTGATAGTACAATACAGTTTTTCCTCTAGGCACATGGTCTTCCAAAGTAATTCTTTGTAAGTTCAGCATCAGGACTACCTTACCAAATCCCTTCATTGGTATACAGAAGTAATAGTGAGTCTTTACCCCCTCTTTTGCACAGAATTACTGGATGAAGAACAAACATAAATATCTGGGCTATTTACACTCTACCTTCAGTTTGCTGACCAAGTTTGCAATACTACTTGGTGCTAAAAGTGTGCAGCAGTGGGGAGATTCAAATTTGTTGTGTCAAGAAGTTAATAAATAACTAAACTACTTGCTTGAGAGCCAGCAACAAAGCAATTTGTTCTTGCCAGCTGGAAGTGGTTAAATGATGAAAAATTGTCCTCTAAAGATCCGAATGATCCATGAATCTAATTTGTGAACCATACAGCATTCAGTGTGTTGTAGCACTGGGTATCTCATATTTTCTATATTAAGAGTAGTGAGATATGTCCAATGTCAGTGTCAGTTTATTCATTATATAGGTAATATCTCCAGGCAGGCTAATGGACAACAAGATATGAATAACCTTACAAAAAATATCTAAGTCATTTGGGCAGGAAGTGTTTATTTTCATTAACTTGTAAATATATCATGTTCCTGAAATGTTATTCTAAAAGGTGATTTAAAAAATGCTGTTCAGTCCAGTAGAGATAAATAGTAAAGCTATGGCAGCTTTGAAAAATTTAAATAAATAAAAATATAAAAGACAAGGAAAATAAAAAGTCATTTTGTTGAAGTACATAAAGAGAGTTGTGTCTGTTGATGACAGTGTTAAAAATCCTATGCAATAATGATTTGATAGCAGGATAAACAAGAGCAGTTGAGAGGGACTCAGGAAATAAACTCATGTCTAGATGAGAGTCAATACAAGAGAGGGCCTAATAGAAATTGTATTTTATTAAAATGTTCATTTCAAAAACAAAAGCTGTAAACAAAGCAATATAGCCAGTTTATTATGTCTGCATTGCTTTTCCTGCTTTCATTTTTCCTGGGCAAAACCTTCTAGGGTTGAGAATTGCGGTGAAAAAAAAGAGCAATTTTTTTTTTTTTTTTTTAACTAAACAGATCACCATGTGATGAAAACACTTGTGTTAGCATTTATGGCTGCATCCTTTGCAGCTTCAAATGTTGCCTGCAAAAGAATCAGAGGGCCTTTTGAACCAATCACTTTATTTACAGAACAGTAATTTTGTACATAGCTATTTACAAAGCGAAGAGGAACCAAGGAAAATGGAACCTTTGCCTCCTCTGGCTTACTCAAAGGCTTCCACAAGCATTATATGGTCTTTTCCTTACAACAATCAAGTGAATAAGCAATTAGCTTCAGTCTTTAATGATGAAAAGAATTTCCTCCTGTGTCTGTAATGCCTTGAGGTCTGGCTTTGATATCCAGAAATAGATACCCAACCAACTGACCTATGGATAGAAAAGTGTCTTGATGGAAAAGTGGAAAAGTCCATTTTGAGGGAAAAGGATGAATTCATGTTAATAGCACTTACCTCAAAATGGCATTTAGCTCATCTGTAATATATTTCATGTTTGACTTTCTAAAAGGTCACAAAGGAGAATAAATGATGTCATTATTTATGGAGTGAGTAAAATGATCATTTTTAAAGATGAACTGCATTACTTTGTCATACATGTCATACTTTTTTAGTATGACAAAGTAAAAATTGTTGTTGACTTGTCCACTTGAAAAATGATTACTGAAAGCAGTCTCTCCTGTTGGTATTTATAAAAGAAAACACTTTGTCGTGTTAAATTTTTTATTTAGATACATAAAAGGTATTACCATAAACAGATCTGAAAAAATAATTTTTGGAGGTCAACAGCAATCCCCTTTTTTAAGCAAACTGCTAGATAAGAAGAAATATAACTTCTCCTTTCCTTTAGGTATTCAAAATCAGTAAAGGCAATTAGAAAGACTATGTTCATATATGTCTGTATTTCATACAGAAATGCCCTTAAAATTTATTTTATTCAAAAAACTTTGGACATATTGCAGCAATTTATTTCATGGAAAGCTACTCCAGTGAACCTAAATCTTCAAGGCTTTTAAATGGTTCAGTAATATTTAAACATGAAAAAAACACGAAAAACCACAAAAATCTGTATTCCATAGGACATACCCCAGTTTTCAGCAAACCATAAAAGTTAGCACTGAATGGAATTTCTGACTGATTTTAGAATGGGATTGAGCAATCTTCTCCTATGCTTTGCTTGAATTACATGGTACAGTGTTTCCACAGAGCTGCCAGGATCTGCTGCACACTCCAGCAGCCAGACTCTCCTGTGATGTGTTTTCACAGCTTTATTTTCGCAGTGGGAGGTGAATAAAACAATAAACATGTGTGCAGCAAACACTTACCCCACTTAGCAAAGGCCGTGCCTGGCTGCATCTGCTGCCTGCTGGATGTCACGGTGCATAAATCCCCTAACTGCACAGTGAAAGTCACATGGCTGTGACAGAAACAGCTCATGGAAGCCTTTTATGGGCTCTGGAGTTTGTCCAATGTTATCTGTACTTTTCTAGCTATGTTTTGAGTGACTTTTGCCGCCTCCCACAGAAGGAGCATTAAATGAATGAAGTTAAGCACAAGCATGGGAAACTGTGCGTGCAACAGAGAGCAAGCAAAGATCAGAGTTTGTCATGTTTCAAAGAACATGCATAAAGAACTGGTGGTGTAGTTCAAAAATGTATCTTGCAATAGTAGAGTTCATTGCTACATGGATTTATCTCTGCTTTCAGACTAACAGAATTACTTTTCTTTCTCTTACAGAATAATGATATAATCTATTACAATGCAAAAGACGATCAGAATGATGTAAGTAATATGTTTCATTTAATTTCATTGCCTGTAATCTCAGAAAATTAGGGGAATGAAAACATTATTGAAACTCTAAGACTATCATTTAAGATTGGACAGAAGCAAAAAAAGCAAGAAACTTAAAAATGTCTTTAAAAGTTTCCTCAAGAGCCGGACAATATTTTATGTTTTAATTCTCAAAGTCTGTCTCCTTTCATACAGTTTGAATTACTGGTCAGGCAGAAAGTGTGCTGGGACAATGAACATCCTGACAGCAGTATAATTCACTTTTTGAAACGTAATAAAATCATAATTATAGGATTGGAGAATCAAAATGATAAATGTAAATAATTCAGTTCACTCTGAAGGAATCCTTTTCCAGCCTTATTTTCCAAGATCATGTGGTGTTATTCTGTATTCTTTGTAATAAATATTTTACATGAGGAGGAAAAGATGTGAAATGTTACTGAATTATTATCTTCATTCATATTTTGATCATTTATGTGACTGTAATAAGATTTGGGAAAACTGAAAATCCAATCACAAGATTTAGACTAAATGTATGATACTTCAATTCCTGGTTTACTAAAACTCTTGAAAAAGGTTGAAGTCTCCTATCTACCTTTAACTGTTAAAAATCTTTATGTGATCTGGAGACAATACAAGCTATCCTCACCTTCACTGGAGATAATACAACTGCTTGTCTTCATTATAGATTTAATTTATAAGACCATAGAAAAATGTTGTAAATGTATTAATCAGAATTGCCAGCATGCTTCATTTGCACTTTTTAATCAAGTATACTTTAGAGATTGATGGCATCACTGTTTAATGGATGCTTCTGCTGTAAGGCAATTAGAGAAGGTACATAGATCATGTCAAACAGAACATTTTATATGGCTATATAGAGTTATGAGTACTTCATTTCAGCTACCACAAACTACTGTCCTGAGTTTTAAAGTTTGCATGATTTAAGTAAAATTCATTAGAAGTGATCTAATTTTGAAATGTATTATTCTGTTCTCATTAAATTCACTGGATGGCAGGTGCTCATCTTTTCTGGAAACAGAAATTACAAAGCTTAAATATTGGATTTTTAATCTAAATGTACCAGATAGTAATAGTAGATTGTGATGTGAAGTAAAAACTGTGGTGTATCTGTCATGATTAAGTAGTACTGGGACAGGTCTTCAGATTGCTACTTTTACAACCAAAATACAAATCTGTTAGGCAAGGCAGAAATGGAAATACTATTTCAGAGTTTAGTCTTTGGGTTTTTTTCAGGACATTTATTTCCCTTCAATAAAAAAAGTACACACACACACACACACACACACACACACTAAAACAAACAAAGTTTGTTAGACCAGTTATACTGTCTTATTTCTGTTTCAGTTATATTTATTTTTTATGTCTCTCTGAACATTCATTAGAATGAAGTTTATAATAATGTTTATTGTTGAGAAGTGATCTGATAGTGATTTTTTTTTTAAGAAGACCTTCATCTAGATCTCAACTATGTATGTAAGCACCACAGATTCTTCCCTTCTCCTGGCTGAAAAAAATGCTTGAGACAGCTTTTTTCTTTATATATTTAGAAATTTCAATAAAACCATCTCTGAAGCAGTGGTTAGTAAAACTGTGCGTACAATCCATTCCTTTCTGTGTCTAACAAGTCCACACTTTTTTCCTCTTCATGCTGTAAGCCTTCATTTATTCACAGGAAATGATATTATATTTATCTTTGAGTACAATCAAGAATAATTAGTAGCAGAAATTAATTTATTAAAATTAGACATCTAAACTAATCACTGTGGATATCTCTAGGGAGCTGTTCAGTTTGTTTTGAGACAGATGTCTAAGGTTATCTGAACTGAATCATTTCTAGGTGTGTGTTTCTCTGTGAACACGTCCCTGTAACAGATCCTTTTAGATCTTACCTTTTGGATACTGAAGAATCAGAAGAAATCAATCTCACAGGTCTTGCCTGCCAGTTTTTATTTCTCTCCACTCATCCTTTGAATATTACAGCCTTTTCAGAAGAGCAATCCTCTTAAATTCTGTGTATGTTTCTGGTATATGTTTATATGCTGCAGGATAGTTTCCTTTCCTGCTTTCTATTGCCATACCACATTCAGGAGATCCTTCTCTCATTTTTCATCTGCTGTCTATATTGGCCTTTTCCAATCTAATGACTGGGCTTGTTTGCACTTAAAAAAAAAAAAAAAAAAAGAAGCACATGAAGGCAAATAATTCTCTGGCCTTTGGATTTCTCAGTCTCTCAGATAAAACGATCAATTTGTAACCCTGTAGTCCATCAATCAGTAATGCACCTTTTGTATTCTTTATCTTAAAACAGCAATTATATTCTGCTTGCTTATTTCCCCTCCCCCCCAGTGCGCCACGTAATGTGTGAGCACTTGATGATAATTGATGAGTTTTATCCTCACAACAAGGTAGGAGGTATTATATTTCTATTTTTTATATCTTATAGGATAATAATGGCCAAACTTGTAATTTAGTATAGGTCTCTCAGGTTTCCATTCACTGTCCTTTTCCCAAGAACCCTCTCAGTTTGATATATTGCAGCCTGTTTATGCACTTTAATTTGCAGGTGTCAACAGCTTGTTGTAATTGGACAAATGCTGCAGTGCTTTCAATGGACAACTGGATAGTCCCCCATTAAGCTGCTCTTTCCCATTAGTTTTCATATTGCTTTGCCTGTTTTCTCATCTTGTCCTTTGTACCCCCACCTTATTGATAGTAGTTTTGCTTCACTGCTCAATTCTTTTCTCTTCTTTATTTTGGTTTCCATTTTATTTCCAGTGATTCCATGTCTAATTTATTCCTAAAACTATTTTTTTTTGTTTCCTTGTATTCGAATAATCCACTACTCCGCTGTACACTGAATTGCTCAATTGCTTAATTTTCATATATCCTGAGTTCCTTTCCTGGTGTTTCTCTCATTTCCTCTTTGCATCTTTCTCCTTTTCCAAATTTTTTAGTATAATTCCTTGTCATAGTTTTATAAACTTGTTCCTGGACAAGCTACAACAGCCTAAGGAAATGATTTTTTCAATTATTTGATGGAAAGAAGTAAGTAAAACAAATAAAGAAATGTCTCTAACATGAAACCAGCCGCACATCATTGGAAATCTCCAGTTTCCCCGTAATCCCTGGGCATTAATTGGGAGCAGCCAGTTGTGTCTCCTGGCAGGAGCTGTGTCCCTCGTTAGCACAAGTGATTTATTAGACACTGCCTTCCTGCAGTCTCACACTGGCTTGCAGTCATGGCTAACAGAGCTGTGCTCCTTCTGCAATTATTGATCACATGCTCAGTGATAGCAGCATCTTTCCTTTTCTTTTACCAGACTAACGTGCAGGCTCTAAAATTATGGATCCCTTTGGACAGTAAATATCTGTACAAAGTGTGAATTCAGAATGTGGCTAAAAGTCAATGTGTGGGTTCCACTAGAGGGAAAAATCCAGAACATTCCTATGGTTGATTTTAAAACAAAGATATTTTTTATTACTTTATAATAAAGAAGAAATATTTTAAAGCAATAAGCTGTCTGTGCCATATGGTTTAAGAATTTTTCCTAATTCTTCTGAATGCATTGTTATTTTGGAATAATTTGTGAAAATTAGCTGTCTTTGAGCTTAAACTGCAGCATAAATACAGCTATCAAGTTGGAGCTTTATGAATACTGATAAAAAATTACATCTACATCAAATTGAAAATGATTGTAAAAATATGAAAGGATAATTGGTTTTGAATGTAAATTCTTCAGAAAAATCATGGTGTGCTTTAACAAACATTTTAGAAAACAAAATAATTTCCACCCCTCAACCTTCTATTTTTTTTTCTTTTCCTTTTTAAATATGAAATGAAGAATAAATATTGGGCAGAAGTAAGCAGATACCAGAACGGTTATCTAAAAGGCATGTTCCTTATGGGTCTGCTTCTTCCCAAGAAGACACTTAGAGATTTAAAATGCATTGACAGTGGCTTTAGAAGTTTATTGAGTCTCTGCTTATAGCCAAGTCTTGCATTTTCTGCTGCTTTAAAGTATCAAGGTTGAAAAATCTGCTTATATATGCACCTATGATTAATTTAGTAAAAAGAAGTTTGTTAAGGAAATATCCCAGGTTTACTTGTAAACAAATCTGAACCTACTGTGGATTTGATCAGAGAAATGCTGGTTTGTTTTTTTACTTCCCTCCAGCCACAAGAATTTGGGAGTTTTGTGGCTTTTCTCCTCATAACGTGCATTGAAAATGGCAGAATAATTTAATTTATACAAGTATGATATTTTGTGTATTTTATAGCTGGACATCAGAAAATAAAAGTGTCCTCTGTACACCAGTGTTTCAGAGCTCTGTGTTAGGTCAGGTGGAGCCCTTGAGGGGAGGTGGCACCTGAATATGGTCAGCTTGGAAGAGGATCAGGAGCTGAGGTGGGGCAGATGGGGGACTCCAGTGGTCCAGTCTCAAAGGTGACAGGTATAAAAAGCCTTTTAGAGACTGAAAGGGTGATGCCAGAGTTCTGTATCACCCATCATTCTAGAGACTGAAAGGGTGATGCTGGTCCAGCAGCTGCCAGTTGTTGGACTGAAAAGTGAGACTGATTGTAATGACTGGCTCTGACACTACAGAGAAAGCTGGGACAGGGACTGCTTTTGCATCTCATCCAACAGATACAGATTTTTTGTGGCTTATCAAGGTTTTTAAACCTGATTCTGGTAAGAGAAAACCTTTATAAAGCTCCCTTTTATCTGCATGTTTCTGTCTCTGTGCTTTCACTGTGTCTGGGCACCAGCATGCAAATAAACAAATCAATATCCCACCACCTGGGTTTCGCTAAAGGTGGAATTCAAAGCATCAGATTTTTTCTGAGCTAAAGCTACTAACTCTCCAATATTTCATAGACAGGGAAGGATAGGTATTTCCAATAAGGAATTTGTCTCAAATAATTTAGGACGATCTTAAGTGCTAAGCTGTAGAGGATCTAGTTTCCTTTTGCAATAGGGAAAGTTTTTAGTCAACTTCTTGTCATCTAGCCCAGCAAGAGTAACCAGCTAACTTCCTGATCTCCCTTAGGTCTCTTATTCCCTCTGCTTTCATTGAATGACAACCAATATGGTTTGACATTCCTGTCACAGCTATGATGTGCTGTTATTTCTTTTCATCTTTTTGTCCTTTACTGTTTCAATACTGAAGAAATTTTAAAAATTTTAAAAAGAACTTCTGCTATTCTCATTTATGATGAGTAAATGGGCAAAATCTATGTCATAGAGATTGGAAAATCAAGTTAGATAACACTATAATAATTGTGATTTTCACACCCCTGCAAGAAGATGCCAACAAGTAGGTGTTGTACGCGCAGCATCTCCCGTTAGAGCTTATTTTTATGATTGCTGTTCTTCACGTGTCTAAGTTGCACCTATTTTTGGATTTAATTTCTTCTCTGTCTGAACCTGCCAAGGTTTTTTACCAGCCCATATTAAGGAATATTTATACATGTTTACATACCTAGTTCTTATATTTTCTGTTTGTCATATCTCTTGATGGTATGTGGTGGAATTACGCATGTGAAAATTTCACTGGAAAACATAATTTGCTGCATGTTCTAGGCAAAATTTTGTATGTTCTTGGAAAATGATGATACTAAAATGGGCTAGTGACTAAATTTGTAAATAGACTGAAATATTTATTGGGTGGTCTTTAATGGTGATATTTTGAATTTAAATGTTTGAGAACTTAGGGTGCATCTGTGCCAGGTACTCTGATTCTTAGAAATATGGCATGGATTCTATTGGGTTTTTGTTTGTTCTGGTTCCTCCTGCACCGACAAATGCCTTATCCTAGTCTTCTTTTTTTTTTTTTTTTTTTTTTTAATATAGACAGAGGACATATTTTGACAGGGTTGTTTGCTCTTAAACTGACCAAGACCATGAGAGGGAAAGAAATCTGTGCTAGTGTAAATTATCTTTCATAATGAAACACTGTCAGAGTAGGACTGGTAATGGACCCGTGTAAGTAACATTTTGATAACTTTAGAGAAGTTTCATTAGAACAAAAATTTCTAATCTGTAGTAAATGTCATATTTTTCAGCATATTTTCAATTTAATTACATATATAATCTTGAAAACGAACCTTTTGATGATGGATTTTATTGCTTGGAATTAATACTCAAAGTCTATAATAAACCTAACATTTTATGGAATGAGGACAGAAAATTTGATATATTCACATAGACTCCTTTACTCATTCCATTTAAAAAAGAACTCCAAAGTTGTTGTACATTTTGGTTGCTGAGAGTATTCCAAGCCTCTTTCCCATGATTCCCAAATACACAACATATTCATAGATTTTATAACTTAGAGTATTCTAGATAGCATAGAACATACTTTTGTACTTTTGTTGAAATAGTTTAATTTGAATTAACATGTTTTAAAATGAACTGCCATGAAAAGGTAGATTCATATTTTATCTTTTTTTTAAATGTATTTCATTTACTTGTACTGCAGAGTGTTGCTTCTTGTGCATTGTGGTGTATAATAAAATCGTATTTATAGCCAAAATACACACTTCTTTCTGTAGTGAAGGTTCTGTTATAGAAATTAATTCTGTTTCAAGACAATGCATAGGATTTTATCTTTCATATATGGGAAGGAGTGGGTAAGCAGGAAAACCATATTTTTATGTTTTTATCTTTCATCTGTTGTTCATCATTCTTTATATACAAGAGGACTTAATAATATTAGTAATTTCATGGTATTTTGGCCTCCAGATTTTTTAAGAAAATTTGAGTGTTCTTGCTGAACTCATTTCTCTCTCACATCAGGAATCCTGTGTTGTCTGACAGTGATTTGGATGCCATTTTTTGGAACCATTGGAACTGATATTGAGGGCATGATTGACTTTTTCTGCCTTAGTACCAACACTTTTTTGCATTGTTTAAAGGGGAATGTGTTCCTTTTACCAAGGATCACTGGGAAACATTCATATCTTGCCATTTCAAGGTCTTACAGGTAAGCTTGAGTACAGCCCATAGGGGAAAAAAAGGATTTCTTTGAGCTCCTTATTGCAGTTATAGTGATCTGTTGCCACAGCAAGCAGAAATTCTTACTTTTATTTGATTCTTTTTTTTTCCTAGTATTATGATTAAAAAAGTAGGTGTCAGGTTTATATTCCTTTATTCAAATTTGTGCAAGTCTTCCCTTCTCCCAGATGAACATATGTTCAAGCTTGAAATGAAAAATAGATGATAATGAAATAAATGACTGCCCCAAAGCTATCTCCTACCTATCTGTGAAACAGAGCTATGAAATAATAATGGCAAGAGTGATAACTGTAGTTGCCAGTGTCCTTAAAAAGATGAGACTGTTCTTAATGTGGAGAGTCCTACCTTGAAGGCAAATTTGCACAAAAGAGCAGTGCTTGAAGTCTCCCCATGGAGGCTGAGTTTATGTCACATCAAAGATCAGAATTCAGCCCTAAAGCTGGTGATTCATCAGTTTAATGGAAGATTTCTTGCTTCAGGATATTTCCTACTCATATCAAATGCATGAGTGATAACAATTGCAGTGAATGCAGTGTAATTGTTTATTGGTAAATAAAAGCAGGACCAAAAGCTGAACTTGTCACAGGATGTTTATAGCATTTGATGCAGTGATTTTCAGCAATCACTTTGTTGCCAGATCCCAGTGTTCTGGGAGTGTTCTGATGTGTTGCTTTGAAATGTGTGGGTCACATTGCCACTTTTAGATTGTACAAAACCAAACAAATGAGTCAGTCTGATGTTTTCATATGATTGATCAAAGGTGGAGGTAGGCTTTGAAAATTCCAAGTCAGATCAAGAACCCTGGAAAGGACCACTTACAGTATTTTAATATTCAAATGAAATTCTCTGTGGTGATGTGGTGTGTAGTGTAGTGTAGGTGATGAAATGCAGCTCCTGTCCCTGCCCTGCCCCTGGCTGCAAACAGGAGCATTTTTGAACCAGCTGATGAATCCCTGGCCCTTCCATGTAGCCATTCTCAACATGTTCTGTTCTTTTGTTTTTTTGGAGAATAGGTGGGGTAAAAAAACAGACTGAAGGAGACAATCATATCTATTATCATCATCAACAGAATTGAAATCTTCCAGAGTTTTTAGTGTTGATGTGTAAAACAGGGCATTAAAGGTGTTATTGCAGCTCTCTTTATGGCATGTATTGAAAAGAAATTTTAATCCAGTGGGAAATCACATTGCCCAGACCTAAAAACTTTGGAACTCAAACTTCAGCCGACCTTTTACTTAAGTATTTTATTTCTTGGCATTTTAAAAACTGTTTCAAAATCTACACATTGACCTGTGTCTTCTTCCTTTTGGTTACACTTTCTTTTTCTTTGTTTTTTTTTTTGTTAGCTTTTGATATGATTCCTTGCTTGGGCAGATTATCTTTCTTAAACTTCATTTAGTTTCTGTGAATGACATTCTTCTGCATTATTACACTGTTAGGATTTCACCATACTGGCATTTTAAAAAGTCATATAAATAGTCTTATGACTATAGTCTAATATCTATATTAGTCTAAGAGTGTTATGGCATTTTACTTAAATTGTGGTGTGATGTTTGGTCTGCAGGGAAAGTCTGTGGTCCATAGGTCAGTGCATGGTTTAGTGTTACCTACAGCCTTTGTCTACCTAGAGACAGCTGTCATTTAATTAGTGAAAAGCTGCATTAAACTTTTGTGACCATGAGTTAGCCTGTGATGTTTCTATGGTGTTTTAAGCTCCATTAGTGGAGAAAAAAATAGATTAGGAGGCCTCCTGGAGGTGATGTAGTCCAACCTTCTTCTCAAAGCAGGTTTGTGCTGTTATTTATATTGTTATTGACACAGAAGATGGTAGAAATTAAGACGAAGGAGCAATAACAAATTAGTATGCTGCAGGATGTACAAAATCTAGACCTAGCCAGTATGACTGAAGAAAAGAATGAACTGTGAAACAGGATCGGGTGATGGCTTAGCAAAGCATGGCAAAGACAACTGCATCCGATGAAAAAATCTAATTAATTAAGTGTTCACATTCAGTTGGTATTATAACTAATTCCCAATGAAGCATTAAGATGATTTAACAGTTCTTGTTCTCCAGGGATATGATCTTTAATCAGATGTGAGGATAGTAAAAGGTAGACAGGGTAATTTATTGCAATAAGAGAAGAACGGTTCCTAGTTTGAAATTTAATTGGGTGATGTATGAAAAATCTAAATTCTCTGGAGTGCATTTTGGTCTTGAAATTTAGATGACTAAGTATTTTACAGGACTTTTATCAACAATGGATATTTTTATTTTATTTTATTACATATATTTGAGTACACTCGTGGGATATGGAAGATCAGCGAAGGAGGCTATGAAATTTAAAGGATTTTGTTTGTTTGTTTGTTTGTTTATTAATTAACTGGATTTTTCTGAACTCTTAGTAGCATTTCAATCCGTTAAAGGGAGATTTGCTTTTCTTCTGGTATGATCTTATGTTCCCACAGTAGTCTAATGATATTATCTTACCTAGTCAAGCCACAGTCAGTGCTGAAGTAGGTGGATCTATGCAGCACCTGATTATTTAAGGACAGGCAGGAAGATCACTCTTGGTGAACACCTTGGCCACAAAGCCCTGAGTTTTCCCAGACCATCACCCCATGTGGAAGAGGACCAGAGTGGGATGTTCAGATGGGATTACACGTCAGGATCCCCAATCTCATGACCAGGATATATAACCCAGGAGGGATAGGGAGATGTTGTCTGAACCTTCAGGAATGGAAGGGATGGGGACCACTGAGGCTAATCAGACATATGTGTGTCCATGGGAGCAGATGAGGTGGATCCAGGGGTGCTGATGTCATTGTGAGGCAGCTCTCCATTATCCCTGAAACACTCTGGGGATTGGAGACGTTTTCAGTGACCTCAGGGTGGGGAAGTCACATTTATCTTGAGGAAGATAAATAAGTCTTACATTTCTTATGTGCTTAAATATTTAAATACACATTTCATTTTACCTGTCATTGTAGCTCAAGAGAAAATAGGACAGTACTGAAATGAATTTTTGCATACTGATATTACTACAGCAGATTCTGTGTAGATTTGTGGTGAAGGTCACATGCAATCTGTAATAATTAAAAAAGAAATTTTCATCAATTCCTTTATTACTATAATTTAATCTTAAATGGTTTTTTTTAGCTAATTGAAAAATACCTTATAAATGTTCCTTTTTGTCAGAAAATAGGAAAATTATAGAAGTATATAATTACCTGAATTATGGTATTTAAGGCACCCTCATAGATGCAATGTCAACTCATTTAAACAGAAGATTCCAGAAGCTTGGATTTCTATTTTGAAAATCTTTCCACCTGAAGAAATTGGGAAAACCTAGATGTTTTAATCTGTTTCTCTAGAATATTATTCATTTAAAAGCTACAATATTTTCACAGGATCATAAAATAGTTTTGATTGGAAGGAGCTTCTAAAGTTCATCTACTCCAAACCCATGCAATAAGCAGGGACATCATCAACGAGATCAGGTTGCTCAGAGACCAAATCAACCCAACCTTGAATGCTTCCATGGAATGGAATTCTTGAATGTTTCCCTTGAATGGTTCCATAGATGGAGGCATCTACCACTTCCCTGGGCAACCTCTCCCAGTGTTTTCCCACCCTCATCTCTCAATACTTCTTCCTCATATAATCTCTGAATCTACCCTCTTTTTGTTGTAAACTATTACCCTTCGTCTTGTATCAAGAGACAAAAAAGTAAAAAAAAGTCTGTTCCCAAATTTTCAGGTCTTTACATTTGATCAATTAATTTCATCAAGGATTCATTAATTCATGAAACCAAAGTCATGAAGCATCGAATTTTCTGAATAGGTCAAAATACAAATAAAAGAAAACACTATTATTTTTGAGATATGTAATAATGTTGTGCCTATCCAAAAGTTCTCATCAGAAGCTGTGAAACATAAAGGTCAGATAAATGAATGTATAACCTCCCTTACATGATTTTGCACCATCCAAAAATATCATACTAAAACAAAATCTACTGTATGCAGTAGACAGGGACAAGCCTGTAAGTAGCTGTATAGAAATTATCATAGACAAAAGATAGCTGCATTAAAAAATTAGCCTAAGAGGCAAATAAATACTTTTAAATTATTTTGACTTTGTATTTGGTACATACATTGACATTATTCAGTTGGCAGAATGCTGGAAATTAAATTACTTCTATAAGAGAATTTATCTTTTCTTTTTTTTTAATATCAATACTCAGTCCAGGATTCCATTTGTTTTATCATTGACTTACAGTAACCAATTGATCCATTAGAAGCATATGGAAACATTGAAAACACTGGAAACAACTCTTACCTTTTTTAAATGTAATGGCTCTTGAGAATGGCACACTGACAGATGCAAATATAAATTATTTCCTTACTAAATTTCCTCCTAGTTCCCTTTCTGAAGCTACCCAGACCCTACTTATATTTGAAAAAAAAAAAATATTTTCTTATGTTTATATATGTGAATATGTATATGCATATATTCTTATGTTTAACACCTCCTTGTTGTATGAAAGGAAAATATTTTGGTTCTTTTGAGCTGCTTTCTTGTTTTATTTGTAAGTCTTTTAATTGTTTTGTCCCTAAGAATAGGCAGAAGGATGTCACTTAAAATCATCACATTGCAAAGTGAAGACCAGAGTCCCCCAGTGACACAGAGTGAAAACAAAATAACCTCTTCACAGTTCCATCACAACCACCTGAATGCACTCATCAGTCTTCCCACAGCTGGAAAATCACAGCTAGTGAAAAGGAAATAAAAAATGTTATCAGAAGGCAATGCTCTCATTACATTACCTAAAATGCAGTAAAAGTGCTGTGGCTATTAGAAATTCATTCTTGCTGCTCTTCAAAATTAACTCCCAGTCCTTAGAAGAGCTGCCCCCAGCCCTCGCTTGCTGCAGGCGTTTGCTGAGCTGTGTGCTTCGAGCAAAGTCCCATTTTACTCTCTCTCTTAGGTCCAGCTTCAACTTTTTTATGGGGCCACAAGCATTTTTAGAGGGGCTTTGGATTATTTTCCTCAGGGGGGAGAAAAACCCCAGGAAAACAGTAAAACTAACTAAAGCAGAAAAAGAATAATAGAGTACAGAACTGAGCATAGGAGAAATTCTGTGCTTATTTTGTATGTGCCAGTTTCATTTGTACAGAGTAGATCTGGGCCATAATTAAAAGAAGTGAGCCCCAACTGTTTAAAAATTTACATTTGGAAATTTCAGCAGATATTCAGAAATAAAAACCAGGCTGAAAGCTAGAGATGAAAATAGAAAACCTCCAGAATTCTGCAAAGTAATAAAGGAAGGAGTCACTGATGAAGAAATTTGGTTATTAATTATTTACAACGATTGTAATTCCATCTCTACATTCATTCTTTAAAATGATGGTGGTGGCAGAGAGAGTGAGGTTTTGTGTAGAACACAGTCCCTGGATATGAAGGCAATGGAAAATACCAGCAACCAATTCCTTTCTCTTTTACATAAATATGAAAGCAGTCAGGTGTCATTGTTAATGGTTGGATGTCAGTTCAGGAATTGAAAGAAATCTACTTTTATTCTTTCATCATGATGCTAAATCTACTATTATGCTTTGAGCAACTTCTAAATTGTTTCTGAAAAGAATCTGCTTTCAGAAAACAACTGAAGATTGCTTCACTTTGGTGGTGAGTTTTTTTGTGTTTTGCTGATGTTTTGGGTTTGTTTTGTTTTGGTTTTTTTTTTTTGTAAATAATGTCAGCTTTCAGGTTGTATTTTCAACATCTGAAAAAAAGGAAAAATAGTTTTTTTTAATGGAAAAGCCTTCTCATTTCCACAATAACCAGTATTTTTCAACTAAATGAAAATATATTGGTAGGGATAGAAAGTCCACTTATCTTTTTACAGCTGTGATGATGGAAAGTAACTGAATGCTGTGGAAAGGAATCAGGATAAGTTTGGCTGCAGTGAAATGGGTAGCTAGACTATGTCACAATTTTTTGAAATGATCTTTATCAATTTTGTTTTAAGGGATGTTTTCCTTTTTAGACAAATATTTCAGTAAAACTTCTTGGCATAAAGCTTCCAGTAAACTCATGTAAATACATTAATTTATGTTCACAAAGCCCTCTAGAGAGAAGTTGCATTATTTCTGCTGTGCACTTGGCTTATAAAATGATGCAGAAGGTACCCTTCAGTTTATTGGACATCATGCCAAGAAAGGTTTAGAAATAATCACAAAGAATAGCTACAAAAAACCCCCTCATTTCTTGTGTTTTAGCTGCTGTTTCAATTTCCTTTTATCCTGATGGTGAATGATAGACACATAAAAAACCCAACTTTATTTATTAACAAAAAAAAAAAAACCCTTAAAATGGCACAAATGTGAACTGAAAAGAGAAATGAATTTTATCTACCTCTCAAGGGAGGAAGAAATTGGTCTGGAAATTCATTGCAGCGAAATGAGTGAGTTATTTTGCTGACTGTCAGTGGTAGGTAACAATGTAATGCAATAAGTGAAGGCCAGGTTTGAATAGATAGAAAATTAATCTTCAGCCACCGTCTCCTGTGGGATTTTTCTGTGCCATTATTGATTGCATTTCAGCTCCTGACTTGAGAGAGAAATTGGTTGGAGTTGGGTTTTAATTATATTCACATGCTGGATCACTTTCCATCAAAATAGGTGTTTTGCTGCTTTTCTGAGAACAAAGTTTAACTGGGTATGAAACGGTACCAACTGACACCACAATCTGTCAGGCTTTTCATTGCAAAGCAAGATTAAAATAATTAGTAACATTGAGGTTTTCCTTTTTAATCATTCCTTTTTTACCTATTTTCAGATTTAAGCCACTTGAAATTCAAAAATTTGCAAATTAAAACCAATTAGATCCATTTTCTGTAGAAGAATCCACTATAGTATAAATTTTGTCTTGTCAGGAGGAGTTCAGCACATAATGAATTATAATAACTTACCTGTTGTGTACAAAACTAGTTCAGACACATTTAGATTTACAGAACAAATTGTTCCTGTGTGAGGGTACTTTGAAATTTTTAAAGGATTTTGTTATTTTTTGTCTTTGGTTTTTGGGCAGATTGATGTGTTTTTTCAGTGTCAGAGCTGTACATCATAAAATACTGCCATGAAGGTCAACGAGAGCAGTGTGAAAGCATCTACATTACTTTGTGTGGTTTTAAATCCATTGCCTGCATTAATGAAGTTGAGAAGAGTTTTTAGATTAATGTTTTTTTGATTTGGTATCATGGACTATTGGTAGGAATAACAACAGAGTCAGTCACAGTCTTTTCAGTGAAACCTCTGTGTGTGTGTGTGTGTGTGTGTGCACTGTTAGAAATGTGAGAAGTAGATATTTTTTTTTATTAATTTTAAGGCATTCAGGTCATAATTAATTAAGTTGTTTCAATTTCAACAAAGTTTAATCAGATTGTGGCAGTAGACATGAAGCTTCTTTCATAGCATATGACTGAATGGAAGGACTGAAATGTTGTAGTTATTAATTGGAATGAATTTGCAATATCAATTAGAAGAAACATGATCGTTTTATGTTGTGATGCTTCAGGAATTTCAAGCAAAAATCTAAATATATTGTAATACAAAAACTTCAGTGCAAGACCTGCTAAGATGGACTGGATGGAAAAATGTGTGACTCTTGGTATTGATTTTTGTAGGGCCAGAAGCTGAACTTTGATGAACTTTGGCTAGTCAGTCCATTCCAGCTCTGGATATTCTTTGATTCTATGTTCACACCCTTTCTCTTTTACCATACCCATTCCCTCCCATATGTTTCTTGTGGAAATTTAGTTGAAATGAATCTTTTGACATTCACTCATTCACGTATTTTAGTATGGTTATGTGGCCTCGTGGTCCTCAATTATTTTCTGCAGTGTACTGTGAAAGCCTTGAGGGTTTGTAGTCATCGCCACTAATTTTTAGAAATAAGACTGTTAGAATGTTTTTTTAATCAAATGACTTCCCAACAGAAGGGAGATTTTGCCACATGAATGATTGACTATTGAGATTGTATTTGCATAATTAGACAAAGTCATTACTTTGAGCAACTTGAAGCTAAAAGATAACTTATGAAAAGAACTCCACAATTTGTGTAATGTTTTGCATGCCAGTTTTGGGGCATGAAAAAAATCCTGTGGGATAATATAGAAGCAAAAAACACCCAAGCAAACAACACAACAAACATCTATGAAAAATGGAACCAAATTACATTGTCTGAAGCTGTCATAATGCTGTGTCATTTGAAATCATAAATGCATAGACTGTTACTGATCCTGGCTTTAGTCTGCACCCTTCCAAGTAATGTGAGCCTTGTCTGGCTGCTGGCTGCCCACAAAGCTGTCTGTGACATTCTCCTGTACCACCACCCTCTCCAGCAGTGAGAAAATAAGACCATAAAATACTCATGAATTGAGATAGAGAGTTTAATAAAGAAAAGCAAAATCCAAACATTGAAGCAGTGGAAATAAAAAAGATTTATTCTTTACTTCCCACCAGCAGACAATGTCCAAAAACTTTTTGGGAAGTAGGATCTTAGGACACACAGCAGTTGTTTCACAAATACTCCACCTTCATGATGTATGTTCCTTCTCTCCTCATTTCTCTGAGCTTGTGATAATGAGCATAACATCATTAGAAAGGAGTATCTCTGATCATCTTGGATCAGCTGTGCTGACCCTCCCAAACTCTTAATTCCAAACTCTTACTCATTCCCAGAATGGGATTAAGTACTTTACAACAAATTGTATCTTGTCAGCATGAGACGTAGTAGCTATGCTGCATAAAAAATAGTCAACATGAGTATCCAGCTTCTTTCCTTCTGGAGGTTTAGTAGACTTGTGAGATTCATCTCACCCAATTCTAGGCAGCTGTATTGCTGACTTCTACATCCAGGTGATTTGCACTAGAGCTGCTTCTACAATCAATCAAAAGTAGGAGGCACTTCTAAAGCATGATTCATGTCATGGGAAAATAGGTGTCTAATTAGGATAAGATGAATTGCACTCTAAGCATCCCCATTCCTCTTCATTCACCATGAAGGCAGCCTGCAGTGATGAGCACAACACTGCTGGCTTGTCGAAATCGGTGGCTGTCACTGGTTAGATGTGTTCTGCCCTTTGTATTTCCAAGGGAAACCAGTTCTTTAAAACCTACCCAGAATTTTAGGCTTACTTCAGGCAGCATTTGAACCTATACTTAGAATGGCATATACTTGTTCTGTAACATTGAGATGAAGCAGATGAGAGAACATAGGCAATTTCATTACATGGCATTGCGGATAAGCTAAAGTTTATCTGTCTATACTTAGATAATAGAGAAATAGATAAATAGATAGACAATAATAAATAAATAAATAATAAATAAATAGATACATCAATAGATAAATAGAGGATAATAAACAGAGTGGCCTCAGCACACACATGCCCACCTGACCATCAGGTGCTTCATTGTCAGCACTATTTATCAAGCATAGCACATTTTCAAAAACTGATGACTGTATAGTATCAAAAATATCCTTGTGATTGCCTCCAATAGCTGGCCTGAGTAATCATTCAGTATCATAGTTGCTATATTACTGCTTTATGTAGCAGTGGACCCATGGCATGGGGCCTCTTGTTCCAGCTGCAGCAGAGACAGCTGAAGGCACTCCCACCTCTTTGGCCTTCACTACCTCCTTTGTCCCACACTTCAAAAAAATCTCAGCTTTTCAAAATGTTTAAGAACTAGTACAAACTGACTGAATGAATTGGAAGGAATCAAGAAATGTGTATCAGGGTGCAGACTGGTGAGAAAAAATTGGAACCCAAGGCAGGCAGGTGATGGTGAGCACCTGAATCTTTAGGGACTTTTCCCCTTGAACAGATGTAGGCAGTCATGGGATTTCACTGACACATGCTTAAAATAAATCAATGAAAAAAACCTGATTCAATGAGAAATTCTAAGGCTTAATTTCTTTGCTTCGTCTGGATGTACACCTATGTTTCTGAAAAATCATTTATGTAGTGTATATGGGTGGTATCATTTTTAGATTTGTGATATAATCTGCAGAAGGGAAAAAAAAAGGAACATTTAAGATTTGGTGCAAATTATTGCATGTAATAAAAGGTAATTAATTTGCCTTGTGTTATGGGTGTAAAAATTCCATGCGGTTATGAAATTGAAGTATGGAAGGTGTTTGGGCTCATACTTTTCTTTTGCAGGTCTTCATTTCACTGAATTGCATTGGGTAAATTGAAACTGAAAGCGAACTGTATGGAAATATTCCTTGACTTGGAGAAAATAATTGTGTTTATATAGAAATGCAAAATGTTAGCAGTGAAAGAAAAGCTATGATTTTTTTTTTTTTTACATAAAAAGAGAAAATGTGAGTGGCATTGTTTTTAGCACACTTTTTAATATTTTCCTCTTTACATATTTTTCTTTAAAAAGCCTGAAAAGAATGAAACTGAATCTGGCAGCCAGAGAATCAGACCAGTATTTGAAGACGATCCTGTTTTCCGACGGCAAACATCTTACCAACATGCAGCAGTCCACATACCCACAGATATTTATGAAGGCTGTAAGTGGCATGTGAACAAAGTGATTTTATATTTTAATTCTAAGCTCGTTATTTGTGTCCCATTCTTAAAACAATGTTTGTCTCCATTTTTAGTACAGGTTTGCTGTTATTGTCACCATTACCTCTTTCAGTGCTACTTCATGGATGTGTTGTATTAGGGATATGATTAATTTTTTTAATTGGTAGGTGCTGCAATTAAAGAGATCCATTGAGATTGGATCTGAGTTTCACAGATGTAACTGGAGGTGAAACAAAACTCTTGCATATTCTGATGATCTGATCCATTCTTTCTCTGTGCTGTTCACATTTAATACAAACAATTCTTGACAGCTCTTCTTTACACTCAGTTTGGCCTCAGGCAGGGATGAGTTCTGAAAACATTTTTAAGTATCTCATGAGCTGGTACAGTTTAGGGAAATAACATGCTGTGTGAGCTGGTAGTACCAATATTTCATCCAGTGCATTTCTAGAATTGCAGTAACAGACTGGCAGAAAATTTACATAAAGTCTTTCTAAACGATGCAAAAACTAATATATATATGCATATACAGATGAGGATTCTTTAATTGTATTTCAAAACTAAGTATTTATCTTTCAAGATGGAAATAAGTCCCTGTGCTCATCATCAAGCAAAAATCTTTATACAACAAAAAGACATTTCAGCAATCAGAGGAGCTGTATATTTTTTAAAAGGCGGGGAGAAAAATTAAATCGGATTTCTATTTTTTAAGTTTTGGGGTTTTTTTTATTTAAGGTGCTAATTCCAAGTATGCAGTCTTTTTCCTCTTTTAAAGTCTCATCAAGAGGAAAGGGACCCTAGTGTGACCTGAGCTTTTTAAAATTCATGGCCACAGTTGCGTGCAGCTTCCATAAATGGCACAGGGATGAAAATGGAAATGTCACAATGATGGGGGAAAGAATCATAGTAGCTTGTATTCTTATATGGTAAGCTTGACTGACAGACCTAAAGGATTATTCTGGGATTCTGGCTTTAATAAGTGCTAAAGTGCACCTTAATTGCAGGATTACAGAGAAGTTACGGCAATTTCCTTTTTTTTTTTCATTTTTTGGAAGAGAATTAATACTTCACTGTTAAAATGTTGGAAAAACTCATCTCCAATTATGAGGATATTTATAAATGCTGTGTGAACTTTGGTATAAGATTGTCATCATAACAGTACATAAAATGTTTTCTTGATGTGTTGAATTTAACATTTTAAATGGAATTCCTGAGGACACATATCCTTTTAAAAATGTATACTATGTAATGTTCCTGTACAGCCCATAAGTCTGAAAAGGAAGACAGATTATGAATTCCACAGGAAAGGTACCACTTTATTATCTAATAAAATGATAATAGCAGAAAGAAATGTACATTTCTGGACAGAGAAATGTATGTGCATGTGCAACATAGATGGTTTGTGATTCTTGGGTCTGGTTTTTTATATTAATTATCAGAGAAGTGGAAGCCTAGAAAATTACCACGAAGTCTGTAATTCTGTGTCAGAAAAATTATGTTCCTGTGTGTCTGGGTAACTTTTTGTTACAGATGGAATTTTCAGCAATAACAGCTTGAGAATACCTAAAAGTGACAGATTTCATGTCAATAAACACAAAATGTTCACCAGGTTCTATTTTATAGTTACAAAGTTCATGTGCCACCTAAAACACAAGTGAGCAATTGTGAGGTAGTCATTCACCAACAGATTTCCTAAAGTAGAATTTAGTGTTGTTCTTTTCACATTATGATCTACAAACAATTTTTATAATTCTAGGAAGACAGATAAGGTATCTTGAACACTGTTGTCATTTTTCTGCCTATTCACAGGAGCTAACCTGTCATTTCTTGGGAGGTTTCAGTGTCCACTGTAACAGGGAGCAGCTGTACATTTAAAAATGCTATCTGCAATTCCTTGTCTAAATCCCACTCTGCTTGGAAGGATTTGCAACACAGGCATTACAATGAATCCTTCTGAAAATCAGTGGAAGAGACACAGTTCAAAAGTTTTACAGCTTGGAAGCCAATTTTTTTTGACTGAATTATGTCTCGGCAAGCAGATTTCATTTTTCTCCTTTATTGTATATGCTTTGCAGGTGGCCAAGAGAAACAAAGAATTGCTCTTTGAATCTCACAGAACAGGTTTCAATGACTAGATATTTGACTTGCCTATTCCTATAAACCTTGAGATTGGTTTTCACTTCCCTTGCCTCTTACAGCAGCAGGTTCTTGTCTCTAGGGGAGAGGGACAATTACTATTAGAGCCACGTGTGGTCTGGATTTTCACTTGGGCCTGTCAATCATGCTTTTTGATGGAATTAATTATTTTCTGTATGAAACTACGAATTTGACTCTTAATCATAGAATCATAGAAACATTAGGGTTGGAAGAGACCTTTAAGATAATCAATATGATATCCATTAAAATGTTTTCTATTTATGTTTCATTTCTATTGTATTCTTATTACTTATGATTATTAATGATTTTTTAAATTGAATCAAATAATGAATTTCTGTCAACTTATATTTTTGAAATTGGGAAAGGTTTTGTCTAATAATTCTGTAATGGTGCACAACCTACTTAAAATCTAATGTGGTCGATAAAATAATATCCTTTTCTTCCTTCATATATAGTGATTTGCTTTGTTGGAAATATAGGGAAGAGCTTCTTGTGAAGTAGTTCATGTATTTCACCATAAAAATATGAGATACATCATAACAAAATATCCATTTACTACATCCAGGTTATTACTTTGTGAGTTATTTGATTGTAGAAAGAAGTATTATGAGAGCTGTTCTTTTTTTTATTATTATTATTTTTTTCTTTTCCTGGATCTTGTGCCAAAACCTATGCAGAGACAGGAGAAAGTCTAAGGAGTTAATTTACTTGCCTGTTTCTGAGGATTGAAGAAAGGAGGCAATCCTAATAAAATAGAATCAGATCAGATTTTTAATTCAGTATTTTTCAAGAGGCCCATTTAGGTTTTGAAATAAAATCAATCTGCAGCTGAAAACAGAACAGACCCTCAGGTCCTGTTTCTAACATGTGCACTAGGAATTAGTCATGCATCTCCTATTAGTAATAGCTGAAGTCTTGTTTCTAAATCCTCATTAAAACTGTACCCTGCTTATCCCTAAGCAGAATATAGGAACTGCAGGCCAGAAGTAAGAGGAAATCCCTGGCACAAGGAAAGCAAGGTTAATCTTCCCAGTGGATTCACCACATGTCCTGGCTGTCTGGGATCCACTTTTCCCATCTGCTGCAGTGATTCCTCCAGGTCTCTGTCTGCACTGGTGTTATGGTTTGAGGTGAGGTGTTAGGCAAAGCACATAAACCAGGTTTGCAATTTTTCTGTGTGGTTATTCCTACTTTACTCCCTTTATATCAGAAAGAGTGCTTCCACATGTCACTCACTGCTTCATTAGTGTGGAAGAGCTGATTAAAGTGTCAGGTTGAAAGTAATATGTCATGAACATGACAACATAACTTTGAATATATTTGGACAGCAACCAGCAAGGAAGAAGGGCTTCCCTTCTCCAAAGCCATCAAGCGAGGCATAAATATTGAGTTACAAGTAATTGATGGTTCATATACCTTAGTAATAATAAAATATAAATACTGTTGCTTCATATTCCCCTTTTATGGCAGTCAAAATTTTTCTGTTGTCTGAAGCCTTGTATTTAATATATATTATTAGATATCAAGTTTGGCAGTGGACATAAATTTGGTATTTCTAGTGTTACACCATATATGTGAATAATTAGTTATGGATAAAGTATTTTGACATTCTAGTGCTCCAGTATATCACTCAAGGGCAATAAAAACTTTTAGAAATAATTTTAAAAAAAATTACTTAGATCCTACAGTGATTTTTATCTTGACCAGAATATTATTTCTTGGTGAATTTTTAAATGTTGTACAGTTTCTGTTTATCTTTCGTGTATCAGGCTAAGAGCTTGAAAAGAAAAAAAAATACCATTTGGGAGAAGCAATCTAGTGGAAAGAGTTCCAGCACATGGCAGGAATGTTGGAAGTAGACGATCTTTAAGGTCCCATCTAACTCAACCCTTTCTATGATTCTGTGAATAAAACCCTCAGAAATACTGGGAAATGAAACCATGAGTGTGACAATATTACTCCTCCAAAAGAAACCCCCAGTTTAAATAAACTAAGAAAAAATATGTTATCTTTTATTCATTGAAGGTCTTAAATGTGGATAACAAATAAGATTTATTAGGGAATCCAGATACGGATGAAGGGTTGTGTAAATATTTTGACGCGCTACATCCGCATTCCTTAAATATCTAAAGACAATACAATGTTTGTGGGCTTTTTTTTTCCCTATTTAAATTAAATAGCAGTTATAGATAGCCAAGACACTTTTATTACCTTAATTAATTAGTTCAGCATATTTTAAGATTAGTTCTCTTGATATATTTTTTGTGGTAGTTGACAAACTGAAGATATTCTCTTGGTTTATTGTGAGGGATAAATGAATAGTGCAGGCTTACTACATCACAGATTGAAAGAGAATTGTTTCAAGTCTCTGATTTTGTGTGTGTTCACAACTTTAAATTTGGAAATAGATATTATGTGTGTCTTGTGCAGATAGCATGTGAGATTACTGTAACTTCTGACTTTTTTTTAGTTTTTTGATTCTCCATTATTTTAATCAGGGAGTTATTTATGAAAACATGTAATGAGTGAAGTAAACCTTTAAATGAATTTCAGTGTCAGCCTGTTTTAAATACCAAAGACTATGGCTTGGGGTAACTATGAAGCAAATGTTAGTTGCTGCTAAGTCCCTAAGTACTGCCTGGTTGGTTCAATATTAAAGCTGGAAGGAAAATACCAGTGCAGAAGCTTAAGTAAAAACTCTAGGGTCAGTATTGCTTTTTATGCTCTGACAATTACAGTTGTTTTTTTTTCCCCCTCAGTTAGATTGCTAAAGCTCCCCGAATTAAATTCTTGTTTGAATAATCAGCAAAAAGAACTAGCTTTTCTAACTTGATAAAAAAAGCTTGTTTCTGTCACAATCCAGAAGGCCACACAACTTGGACAGTATCCTCCATTGCAAGGAGGCATTTATATTTTGGTACTGGGATTAGTACCATTGATTTAATTGGATGGATGGTCTAGCATAATCACTTGACATCAAGCTGACCATGACTTCTGTCTGAAGTTATCAAAATTTAAGATAATAAGCTAGAATAGGGAAAGACCTTTTTGTAGCCAAAGGTAAGTTTTTCCTCTTTGAAAGACTGAATTGGTTAGGTACATGCTATTTTAAAAATACAGATGTAGTAAGGAATTCTCAATGTAGATTTAAAGCAATCTAACTAATAATGATGTGTAACAAAAATTATATAATAGCATACTCTCAAGCTGAGTATTAGAGAATCCATTTTGGCCTGGAAAGTTTATCCAAGACTAACTAATTCTTAGATGTGACATAAAGTTCTTAATGGGAAAAGAAATAGTGGTAAATCTGAAATAAAACACACTTCTGTTATAATTTCAGGTACTCTTCCAGACTTGAATTGTCTTAAGTTGTTTGATAAAAATTTTCATACGTTTCTGCAAAATAAAAACAGATTTTTTTTTTCTGTCGTAAATTTAGAACCTAAATCCTTTAGGCTTTCATAGAGAAACATTTGTCTAAACACAAGTTTCTACTGAAAGTGGGCATTCTGAAATAGTCTACCCCTGAACTGAAAAATCTTTGAAACGAATCAAGGGTTAGCTATTTATAATCAATATGATTAGTTTGATATATTTGTATGTATTAGTGTGAGAGCTGACTGAAAGAGAGCATAATGTGAGTCCTGATACTTTACACTCAGAAACTTTCCTGGAATGGTAGTTTTTTTTTAAATCTTTTTAAAAAAAAAGTTTTTATTTTAAAACATTTGAAGGACACTATACAACAGAATAAATTATGCCCAAAATAACTGGTCTAGTGTTTGAACTGTACTATGTTTTATTATTTGTTTTATGTTCGAAACAGTAGATAATAATTTTTACATTTCTGTCTTTTATTTTGTATTGAAGAGTTTTCTCAGATAACAGTTTAACATTTTAAGTTTTAAGATAAAAGTTTAACTTTTACAGCTGAGACCTATATTTGAAATATTTTACATCTATTCTGATAATTTAATCTGGGAAATTAAATACTGTATTCAAGCAAACAGTTACAACTCACTAGCAATCCATTATGAAAATTTTCTCTTTATCATGGTGAAGCCTTTTTATACTATGCAGTAATTTGTTATAGGGTTGAAAAGAAGTTACAGGATTTACTTCATGATCCTTTGGAAATAAATTTTCTTCATGTTGTTGCAGTGTTCTTCGCTTACCAGGTGCTATTTTTACTTCCAAATAGTTTTTTTTCCCTATGGATCTAATTTGGCAGAAATAACATTTTCATTTCCACTGCCAACTTTCTTTTATGAGTAAGCATATTAATACAGCATATCTGCACCAATGCAGACTTCCTAGTTTTCTCTGTTTCAGTATTCAGCATGCTTCCAGAAAATCCCAAATTTCATGGTTACCATCTGTCCTTCATTAAAGAAATGCATTCAGTAGTTGCCTCCTGATCTTCTACGTTCCTATTTGTCAGATACAGAAATTTACCTTCTAATTGATATATTTTAAAAAAACCTCTTTTCCAAACTACTTCACCTTTATTGAATAAATATTTTAAGATCTATTTAATTACAAAAGAACCCCTATATTGCTAAAATGTAACAATGTCAGGGTGTTGTACTGACACACAATTAATTCCCCATGAAAACCACATCCCACAAAAACAAATCGCATTTTGGTGTGTTAACCTTTATTTATTTTTAAATGGAATAAAGTATATCAAAAATTATTTTCTCTATGTAAGTTGAGAAAATGGTTAATTTATTTCCTTTTTACTGTTGTTGTTGTTCATGCTCTTTTTTACAAAAGAGGCAAACCTAAAAAAATATTGAGTTTGAGTTTTCAATAGAACAATACAGTCCTTAGGCATGGCCCTAACCCATTGCTCTGGGCTTTTTTCACAGCGACTCCTCTGGGCATCATCAACTGCCAAACTTTCTATGTCATGTCTTTTCTGTTCTTATAACCAGAAACTCCTCTTCATGGCACACTGACATGATACAGTCTTATTAAATACTGAAAGGATATGATCTCCTACATGTTTAAAATTTTTAATATCACAGTGAGGTGTGCAAAGCCATACCAGAAGCCAAAGTTGTGTTACCTGGTTAAGCTGGTCTTTGTGATGTGCCTTCAACAAATTAGATTAGCATGCAATGAAGAGATTTTCCTTCCTGTTGATTTTGAAAACTCTGGAGTTTAAACACAAAGATGCCAAAACAACTTTGTGTCCCTATTTACTTTCTTTTCCAAAATGTATAACATTAATTTGAACAGTTTGTAAAAAAGCAAGAGTGTGAAAAACATTTTTCTAATAATGGAGTGGTGATTATCATTAGCATTCAGCATAGCTGCCTCTCTCTGCAGATTTCTTGACCAGCAATATGGTGTGCATCCAGAATTATCTTGGACTTTATAGCAGGTCCTGGGATTCCAGTGTCTGTTAGGCTGCTTGACTGAGTAATAATTGTTTAAACTCTACATACTGCCAAAATCTATTTTGGAGAACAGATGATTGCTGCTGCTCCTCAGATCCCTTTCCCTTTCTTTTGCTGTATTTTCTCTCTTATGCACAGCTTGGAATAGCAATTAGTATTGAACCCTCTCATACCAAGAGGGAAAAGTTGGCTTTGCAGTATGATTGGCAATGTTCTTGTGGTAAAAATAGCTAATGGTGGCCTTTGTATTTTTGCAATACAGACTGCTAAGCAGAGCACCAAATATCAGTAGATCTTCATTATTCAACTTATTAAAAATATAAGATAATTTAACCATCCACCCATAAATGTTTAGGGGTGTTTCAGATTGTTAAACAAGTAGATATGATGATTTAAGATGATTACTAGGAAAACAAAACAAAAACGTGCTAAGCTGCTGGAAGTAATTTATATCTAACAAGAAAATATCAATTTGTGTGAAAGCGAATAAAGGTGTTCTTTTTTAAGGACCTTAAAACATACTTTAAATGGAAGTGCAAGAGCTTTGGAATATTCCTTGATTGCCTTGAGAGCCTGTAAATTCTTTTTTTTCTCCTCTCCTCAAACAAGTTTGCCTTTTTATGTTCTCAGATGTTCTTTCCAGTTCAGTGTGTTGAGACCTAAACAAGGCAGGAGAGGAGAAGGGCAGGGAAACCATGGCCTTCCCCCTTTTCCTTCCTTCCTGGTCTGGCACAAGCTGCCAGCTCTGCTCTGAGCTGTGCAGGTGACACCCTCTATCACCCTGTGCAAAGCTGCAGAGGAGCAAAGGTGACTGTGCAGGCAACTTCTGCCTCCACCTCTGTGCCCCTGTGGCTGCTGTCTGGGCTGAAAAGGGATGAGCCAAGCAAAGACTTGTGCAAGTCCTTCAAGATGAGGACAAGGTAATCAAAAGCCAGTAATAAAATATAAACTGCAGAAAATAACCGACATGTATTGCCAAGAATAAGTACCTGATGCACACAGAGACAAAAATATGACACAAAAATAATGTATTTGCATAACAAGAATTTATTTGTTCTTTAGTTGACCTGCACAACAAATTATTAGGAATTGAAATAAAATATCTGAATATCTGTTGATGACTGTCAATTTTTTTCACTTGGGCAGTGTGAAATATTTTGTATGGAGCCATTCCTCTGCTCATTAATTTTTTATAACTGTCTTGTCGTTTTGTCTTGATTTTAATATCCAAGAGTTTAATATGCTTAATATGGGGGATATACTCTACAGAGTTATGAAATATTTCCCCCTGGAAAGAAATCTAGTTTTCAGCTTTGCAATGTTGCAAAAGAAATTTGGTTTCTGTAAAATTAATTTTTTAATAATTTGTCCTCATATTTCGGAATGTCTTGTATTTCCCACCTTTAATACCACAACTGTGAATTTTGCAGAGTTTATGGCAGCCCAGCTCTAACTTATGATTTTTTTTAAACTTTTACTGGTTAAAAATTATATCCCTGTGTTATTGTACTTTAAAAGACTTACATGATGAATCCTTATAAATCTATACTCTAAAAATACTTCATTGATTTGATTCTTTCAGAAGACAGTGAAATAAAGTTGTTAAGTTTTAGGTAGACCGGACATCTAAGTTAAGATTCAAAGTATTTTATTCTGAAAAATAATAACCATGATAGATTATATATATTAAAAAGAAAGGTAATAAATCTGCATTCTATTGGGAAATCCATATTGATAAGTTATTATGGTTGATTACCAAGAAATGACATGTAAAATCATGAGTAGCTTAATGGATTTAATTATATCTTCTATACTATAATTTTTGCATGTGCATTATCAAATTATCCAGCAGTGTAGTTATTACTGTTTTTAAAGTAGTATCACCTTCACAAACAGTATGTTCAGTTTTAGTTTTGAAGTGAGGAAGGCAGATAACAAAGGAGAAAGACTGGAAAAAAGTTTATGTAGTTGTATGAGGCTTTGAATACACTTAGTGGCTTTTTGTAGCTATGTCCAAAATTTGAGTCTTGAAAGGTAGTAACCTACAGAATATAATTTAAGGATATGAGTACTGTTTATTTGTTACTGTGGACTCATGTTATTGCATACAGGATTTTTTTATTAATTTCTCAAATTGCATCTCTAGTGTTTTTTCATATCCCTGTTGGATAATAAAGAACTTTTGCCATACTTCTGCTTAAGATAATAGGCATCTTGCAGCTTTGGCATCCTGTCATCTTCAGTGTGTCCTTTCCCCCTGGAGTGCCCTCTTGCTTCATCTGTCTTTTCAAACGTCTTTAAAATTGGTTATTTTCCATAATACAGAAATTTGAAAATAAATACCAAAACTTTAAAAATAATAATAATTTCATCCTTTTTCTGTACAAATATTGATAATTTGCAGTGGAAAAAGTTTTCTAGGACAAAACACTGAACATTACCCGGTGGGAATGTTTACATGGATTTGCACTGAATTCTGGGTTAGTTGAATGAAATTGAATAAGCTATGTATGTGTTAAAGTACATTTGTGCTTGAATGAACTATTTCTTAGCAGGCTTCCAAGTTTATACAGAACATTTCATTGAAGACCATTATCTGTCCTTGCCATTGGAGCCTGTCAGGCCTCCTTCAAGTAAATATTCAAATTTTCAAGAAAAACATTTAGCTTAAGCATCTCTTATAAAATTAGATCAGGACTTTTCCATTATCCAACATGATAAGAGTGGTTACTTTTAACAAGGTCAATCATCTCACTGCAAGTCAACCTTCAGCTTACAAGTTGTTGTTTTAAATTATTTTGATTTCTGCAGTTAGACACACCACTCTTCAAAACAGTTATCTGTAAAACTAGTCAATCTGTAGAAGTGTTTCATGGTAAGCTATTTACATTTTTGACCTTTTGGTCTGTTCCTTTGAAAGGCTCCATGTCCTCGGTATAAATTTATTTTCAGTTGCATTTGCAGTCACTCAGGCCCATTTAGGTCAGCACCTTAGTTTATGTTGTTGAAAACCACTAAATAGTTACTGACTAGAAAAAGAGTAAGAAAGAGGGGAAAAAACAAATCTAGACCTTGGCCTTCTCAGTTGGCAGCTGAAAATCAAAAGCACACTGGGGTAGCTCAGCATGATGGGAATGGCAAGTGACAGACTGTTCAGAGCTGAAGGAACGATGGTAACGAAATCTTAAATTAGAAAATCTTCCGCAATAAGCTGACAACACTGCTCAAAACAAATTAAAAAAAAAAAAAAAGACACATAGGGCTTGGCAAAGACAAAGAAGAAGAAATAGAGATTGGGAATGCCAACATGCATTATGTCTTTAGAGCCTTTCCATTCAAGCACTCACAGTTTACCTTGTGAACTCATTTCCAAAGAAACCTGACATTTTCCTGGTTAGCTCTGGAGATCCAAAGAGGTTGATTCCAGTTGCTGTGTTCCCTTTTGCACATGTTCAACAGAATAGAAGGAGATTTTGGTAGCAGCACTGCCTGTTACAGATGTTTGCAGAAAAGGTGTTCCTGCCCATGGCATGGGGGTGGAACTAAACAGTCTGTAATGTCCCTTCCAACCCAAACCACTCTGTGACTGTGTGATGCTGTGATTCTGCTGTATTCCTGTGGTTCTTTCTGGAAGAGCAGTGCTTACATTCCTTGTTAGAAATGACCAATGGGATTATGTGAACCTTGTAAACAGCTAAAAAGCCTTTGTAAGACAGTAGAAACTAAATGAACCAAGAAGGATGGAATACAGGGGCTACTGAACTGGCAGCTTGGTTCCAAGAGATGTTTTATGTAGTGTTTCCTAGTAACTTTTCTTCTGGGGATGAAAGGAGGCTTAGTTGTTTGGGATGTTATTTTGCTTTACTTGAAAGAAAAATCTCAGGAATCAGCACTTCACTATGAACCTGACTGAAGTTTCAGCACAGTCAGCCTGGACATACCAAATACATACTTTACACATTTTTGCTTCAGAGTCATTTAGTTGAATTCAAATAGAAGTGCTCAACTCCTTGGACAGCATCATAAATATCAAATACTGTTGGTTTCATTCCTAATTTGCAAAGGCTCACTAAATCTCTCAGATAGTTGCATATATTGCAAGATATCTAATATATATTTAGTGATTTTTCAGCTTTCTAGTCAAGTGATGTGTTGCTTTGCCTTTTTACATAGGCTTGATCTGAGTTTGCATTTGACAGGATTTTGTTCAGCAGTAATTGCAGGTCAAGGTAATTGCTGATCTTAAAATGTTTTCAACCTGGATATAAAACTAAATCTCATTTTTAAAGGAAACCTAAAAATGTACATACAACAAGGTTACTAATTATCAAATTCCCTTTAGCTTTTTAGAATCAGTACATTGATTTTATTTGGTCTAGTATTTCACCTGAAGCATCTAAGTAATAATAAAAAAAAGGATGCTAATATTTTTATGCTATTTATATATATTCACCACTTTTCCTATTAATATATAGGAATATGAATATTATGAGAATTTTAAGGTAGTCACTTTAGTAGGTAAAATTTCATGAAGAGATAAGCATCCTAAATTTTGTTTAAATTGTGCATTGTTTTAAGTTCTGGATGCTTTGTGATAGTCAAATATTAGGGAAATCAAGTCATTTTCTGTTCTAAACCTCTATGTGAGACAGAATTGTGTCCTGGAGATTTCATTGGTTCTAGCTTAAATGTAACAGCATGGACAGTGAAAAAAAAAAAAAAAGAGATTTCATACCTGCTCTATATCTAGAAAAAATCAGCCCAGAAATAGTGTCCCTGCCTAATTAGTTCCCTTTTGACCTTAAATTTCATTTCCTGTAGTTCTCACCAGCATAAGAAATGTATATTACTTAGCTGGAAAATGTATATTACTTAGCCAGGAAAATCTTTCTGCTTTTAAATCTTACTGCAATGTGAAACCATTTCTTGACATATAATCTGGATAGTTGCAACATGTACTGTTAGGTCAACAAATGTAGATGGTTGTTGACTTCATTTTAATCCTAGGGTTTATATCTGAATTGATAAAATATTTTTTGCTCACATGCAGAGAAAATGGTATGATGTTGGAGAATGCAATAGAGTTTGCCCAGATACTTACATAAATGTGTTTGCCAGTGAACAAAGAAGTTGTATTTATCACTTTGCTTTTACAGTGTTGTCAAGTGTAATGAATTGGAGCTCTTGCTAGGATCTGTCATGCTTTTGTTCTTTAGATAATAACTTCCAAAAAATATTGTAATTTTTAACTTAAAGACAAGGCATTTGATGAAATTGTATGTAAGGGTGCCAATTTGTGGCATATTTATAATTTCATCATCTATGAGGTTTTTTTTCCTCTTATCGACTCTCTGTATTTACTTTTGCTGATTTTAGCTTGTTCTCTGTGTTCTGAAAAATGGTTTTGAAAAAAGAAAAAAATGGAAAAAAGAATGGTTGATTACAGAAGTGGGAAAGTTTTTCACAGTTTGAGTTGTTCCTCAGATTTTTGGGTTTTTTTAAGCCTAATTGTTTCTAGCAGTCCTTGAGAAATGTGAGCCTCAATTACAGCTGCCCTGAACAAGCTCCATGATGCTGAGGAGTCACTGCCCATCTCTGTTTTGTCTTTAAAGAAATAGTGGTTGTCCCTTATCTTATGAAAGCCTTTCATGAAATCAAGCAGTTATCTAACATTATGTAGCATCTTTTCTTAGATTAAATATTTGTACCACAGGAATTAAATTGGTTAAGAATTTTGGTAGTGCAGAAGGCATCCAGATTGCCTCCAACAAGTTGGATAGGGAATTACCTGGGCATTACCAGGCTGACAGGTTGCAAGTCTGACTTTAGTAAAAATCTTGGTCACCAGCAAAAAAACCTCTGTTCCCTGTTTTTTGGTTGTTGGTTTGGGGTTTCTTGTTTGTTTCTTACTTTCTTTTTGTTTTACTTTAGTAGGGTTTTTTTTAGGGCAAGCTTAGTAAATAATGTCTAGTCTTTTAGACAGTGTTTGATGTACATGGGTGTCTGAGATCGTGCTGGTCTAATGGAAAGTCACAGGATAATAGCCTCTTGCCACTAGCTTAAGTGAAAGGTGAAATGGAAACGTTTATTTTCCAGATGAGACATTGATTTAGTAACAGCTTTCTATTACTGCAAATTACTGATACAGAAGTTAGCATTTCCCCCTGTTTGCAGCAGCCTGGTGTGTTCAGAATGAGTTACACGCTCCAGCGGCTAAAAGCTGTTTGACTCCAATACCAGGCTTTTTATCTAAAATATGGACCACACTTACAGGAAATATAAAATCACAGTTATTATTGTAGAGGAGTGTGCTTCTTTCTTTCCCATCCCCCTCTTCCCCCCCTTTTTCTTTCCTCTGATGTGCAGGGAACATGCATACTCTATAAATGGTAAGAGAACAGATCTATTTCCTTACGATTTTCCAGTATCTCATCTCTTTTCATTATTGTTTTCATTATCAAGAGTTTTGTTGCATGTTTAGCAATACTTTGTTCCTTCATTTTAGATATGATAAAATAATTTTTTATGCTTTTTACAATATTTATTTTAAGGTGTTTTCAACTAGTCTTTCCTTGTGGAGTGAGCTTATTCTGTTGAAGCTGAGAAAAATTCCCAATTTGACATTGTTCTCCCCTTTTCTCAGAGACTGGTAACTTCCTGAAGTTTCTTGTTTGAAACAGTTCTTAGGTGTGGCAAAATACATAATGCATAAATATACATAAATATATAATAAATTGATCCAAAATTCTAAGGAATATATGAAAAATAACCCAGTATATATTGAGTGCATATAATAATATAATAATATAATAATATAGTATATTATATATTGGTTGCATGTAATCCAGCAAGTAACTTCTTTAGTTCAATCCCTGACAACTTTTTTGCACATTTTGGAAGCAGAGAGAAAATAAATCAGAGACAATAAAGTCATATTCTATATGATATAAATCTTAACTTCTGTGTGCTGGTTATCAGCCTTTGTCAGATCCAGCTCAAAGTTAGAGCAGAATTTTTACATAAAATAAGAAAATAAAGGGGGGGAAGGGGGAATTGGGCAGATGAGTTGTGGATTGTTTGTTTGGGGTTTTTTTGCCTTATTCCTAAAAAAATGTAAATTCTTGATGTAGAAAATAGCATGTTTTCATTAACCTTTTGATTTCTCTAGCCTTGAAAACTGGGAAACACCTGTTCTTTAAAAGTGATAGGTTGAGTTGTCCAGGTAGATCCCTTTAGGGTAACAATACAAAGCTCTGAAGATTCACCTCCTCCTTATAGCAATGACAGAGAGACTTTCTATGGTGCAAAATGCTGTATGGGAGATTCTCCAAATACATATTTATGTATCTTCTATAGAGAAGAAAAACCTTTTGGAGCATTTACCTTCTATGCTGGATTTTTGATTTTTATGTCATGGATGGTCAGTTTAGAAATGTTTAACTTTCAGAATTTTCTATTATAATCATTTCCTGATATCATTCCTTGAATACATTTTCATAACGCATTTTGCTGAAACACCATGAACTTCTGTAGAACTACATAAATTAATGATAATCAGAGAATTAAAATTCCATACAGTACACAAGTCAAACTTCTTGGTGTTCTTTTTAAATAGCTAGTTTACATAAATTTATTCAGGTTTATAGAAAGCAGAGTTGTATGCATTTTTATATGTTAGTTATTTTATATTTTTGTGTAGCATTTAAAGGAATGAAACAAATATAAGACCTTGGGTTTTTAATATGATTGAGTTCTTTATTTGGAAACAAAGCATGCTTTTTCTGTATTAAAAAGAATGTTTGTGGCTAACAGTATTAGAAATTTTATGCACCCACAAAAATGGGTGGAGAAATTTCAGCCTTCAAAATAAAAAGTGTACAGGTAATCTCTCAGACCCTTAGCAATGCATCAGAAAGCATTCCTCAAGTGCACTTCAAGAGTATGGATTTGTTTCTTCTTTGTAAATTTGTAATGGGATTTGAAGTATCAGAAGTCTGTTTTCATCATGTGGCCGGTTTTGAAGGACTTCTCTCCTAGTGTGAGGTTGTTTTTTTTTTTTAAGACCTGGTCTGACAGAACCTCTTTTGATCTCAGATTTCCCCAAGAAGAACAGAAGAGCCAGAATCTGGTTTTAGGTCATATACACAATCCATTAAAAGATGATTCATTCCTGCATTAGCTACTTCTATGCTGTCATTTCTCAGTACCTCCAAATGGAGTCCTAGTAAATATCTAGGAAGATTCTTTCTTCTCCTTTAGCTGCCAGAAAATATTTTTTAAATTACATAATAATAAATAGACAATAATAGGAAGATTTCTATCACAAAAAGAAAAAAAACCCCAAGTTTCCTTTTACACTGTACATGGGCTCTTGAGAAGTATCAAGAACCTTTTCCTTTGATGAACAAAAAAAATGTACTAAAATCCTATTTTAGAAGAGAAAAGAAAAAAACTTCCTTGATTTGCAAGAGCATGTTTGTAATGTTAATGATAAATGCATTAGTTGAGTTGTCTCAGAAGCCCTGATTAACTGTTAATTTAACTATCCATATCCCTTTCATGTCACCCATAAAAGAGTATTTCTGTAATGGTCTCTTTCTAGTAATTCTTTTGAAATATCATAGAGAACTCATTAAATATTGAAACAAAACTTGAACAATCTTTCTAAGGCAGCGTAGAGTTAGAAGTTCCCTCCAGCAATATTCATATTTTAGAAAAAGTTACACCCTGATCCAGGGCAGCTTTAAATCTGACATGATGCAGCAGTGCTTTAAGAAGATTTATCACTTTACCTGTTCCTTACCCTCATATGGTAATATTCTATGCATGCTTTTATAGATCAGTTGAGAAATATTGTAGGTCATGAAAAGCTTCAGGTTTCTGCTGATATTTAAATAAATTCCTCAAAGGAAAACTTCTTGAATATTTGGGGTAGACAGAAACACCATGTCTAAAAATCTCTGTCTTTATATATTTGAGAGAAAATTCAGTTTTCTATTTCCAGAGGCTGTTTCATCCCTGATGATTACATCCCTGTGCCCATTAATTCACTTGCAGTCTATTATTGATTACTGAACATTAGCATCTGTTTCTGAAAGAACCAATTTATAGTGAGAGCTCCTTAGGAATAGGGATGTTGGGTTTCTCAAAGGGAAGAAAAAAGGTTGCTTTTAAATTATGCCATTTCAGCATATTCAAGAAAATATTAATTTGATCAAAAGAAGTTGTATCACAGATCCATTGCCAGGAACTGAGTGTGAATATAGATGTCATTGAGGGGATAATTGTTCTCAATGATTTCATATTCAGGCCTCTGGAAATGATGCTTGGGGTGACTGTACCAAGTCCTACAACAGGGAAAATACAAAACCTGTTCCTGATACAAACAGGGAGAAATGTAAGGATAATCCTCTACCACAATGGAGAAGATTTCTAAAAAACTTGTGAATTATAATGTCTTATATATTGTTGCAACTAACCTTTTCAAAAAAAAATGAAAAATATAAATAAAATCAAAATTCAGACACCATTTTATAATTTTGTCAATCCTAGAAGAAATACAAAAATCTGCAACTATAACAGATCTATTTTTCCTGCCCCAAAACCCTTAATGTGGTTGGGTTTAGTTGTAGAAACATTATTTCTACATCTTCTGAAGTTTAAGGTACTGGAATGGATTTCAGGATATTTGGGGTGTTTACCTATTTGTTCAAGGCAGGTGCTTTGGTTAAGATGAATTGTTTGACTGCTGAGTTTCCAGTTCATCAGACTGATCAGTGAAATGCTCCTGTGCACAGTGAGCTGCAGTTGTCCAATGCTGTGTCTCAGCTTATGGGGTCAGGCTCTGCCTGCTTCTATCCCTCTTGTATTTCTGACTGTATTTCTGCTGATGTGATGTATGTTGAACTCCTTTTTCCTCTCTGTTTGCTTGTTTGTTTGTTTGGGTTTTTTTTTTGTATAATCCCTGTAGATGTACTCACCAGCTCTACTTGTGGTACAAGCATCTTCTTTCAACATCAGTAGTTGTGCAGTGGCACTACTGCTGAAATACCTCTGGCCCTTTCTGCTTCTGAGTGTTTGAACTGTCAGAGGGTGCACCTTCTAAGAGAATATTCAGTTAAATATAATCTTGTTTCTACCACTCCTTTCTTTGATGTTAGTCTCTCAAGGGATCTTTCAGACCATGACTCCTCATTGATAGGGCTTTTTAGATTATGTGTCATTAGTATAAAATACTGAAATGGTGCTTAAAATGCATGATTTACACGTTTCAGTTGTCTTCTTAACCCCATATTCACTTTCCCAGTGTAGTTTCCTGGTTAGTCATTACTCAGTCTACATTTATTGAATCCACCTTCACACTTCACTTTAACCGATGGTTGTTCTATGGAGATAACTTTGGATGTTTTGCTGACAGCCTAATAGATTATTTAAATTGCCTTCTTCCTCCTCATCCCCCAAACATCAAGTAAATACATATTTAGAATTAATGCATTTTCCCTTCATCTTTCTTTTTTGCCTCCTTCACTGTTCATTCTAACAGCATTCATTATACCTCTCTCTATATATGTCATTACTTCCTCCAGTTTCTTCCTAAGTGTAAGCCCTGTATTTGAATAGCACTATGATACTATTGTAAACTATTGCTAGAAATCCTTCCTGTAAATTCACAATCCCTTTCTTTCAGAATTTAATGATAAAGATTACCCATTCCCTTGGTTGTTATGCAGTACACTTTTATTTAATTCAGTGTTGTGTTTTCTATTTCAGCGTCCTTATTTATAGTGGTTGAGAATGTGTTTCTGAAAAGGAGAAAACAAACAAACAAAAAAGTTGCTGAAGGAAATAGAGCTACTAGTAAAAAGGAAAACTTCAGCTGTAATGCATTTGCCAGCTTGTATTTTTATCTTGACTTACTTAATAGCCTTTGGCACAATGATCACACCCTAATATTTTCTTCCTTATGCCAAGCAACTGCATTGTTTGATCTCTCTTTAGGGAGCCCTGAGAGGGCTTGCAAATAAGGATAACACCTTTGAAACACATTTGAAAGAAGGCAAGCTCTGGTCAGAATATCAAATCCATCTATTGAATTGAGTTGTCTGAATGCATACTCTGCACTATAAAAATAAAGTAATCCATCTAGTGAATGGAGCTGTCTGCTCTCCACTCTAGAAATAAGGTAATCTACCTTTTGCAGGGAGCACTAAACACCACTGCATTCGCCGTGGGGAAAAATATGTGTGGGATATTTAGTTAGGTGTATATGGAGAGTTACCTTCTGATAGCTTGTCTCTGCCAAAGTGCTGGCTAAGCATTGTGTTAAAGCATCAATTTATACACAGAGAGGCAATTTAGTCCTGCTCATTTCTCAGGCAGTGTATTATTTAATATCATATAAAGCTGCATGTATACTTAACATATCAATGCCTTTGTTCTTTCTCTTTTCTATGCTTTAGTACCCAGCAGGGCACATCATAATTTCAAACTCTGGGGTTTTTTATTCTTTGTTTAAAATTTATCTCCCATGACTTTTTGTTTATTTTTGGTATGGGTTTTTGTGTGGTTGGTTGGTTTTGGTGTTTGCTTAAAAACAGTCAGAAAACCAGCAGTGTTCCAGATGGCATTGACAAGAGGACACACATGATAGTTAAGTTTCACAGAATAAAGCAGTGCATCATCCTGAGCTTTGATTGGCTTTGTGGAAGATGTTAATCAAAAGACTGTTAAAGGACCACTGTAGCTCTCTTTAGAAGGTAGAATACATTTTCAGTAAGCAAAGGTGAGTCATCTTTCACTAACTGGATTATTAAAAACACCTAATTCTTGCTCTGGGATATAATTCTGATCAGGCACAGTATTGCTGTACCAAACACTACACTGCATAAAGCACAGTGTTTGGTATTACAATTTTTCTTTAACAAGAGCATATTTACTATTTTATATGTTCTGCTTGAGGAAGGTGCATTTTCATACAATTTAAAAACAAGAAAAACTGCTTGAATTTTCCTGAAAGCAATATATTTCACTGCCTACTAAAAATAATTGTTACTGGTATGGTTGATAAAACACTTAACTACATTGTAGTGTCCTCCTTTTAAGGTACTGCTTAAACAGCTTTACATGTCAAACACTTTATGCTGGTAATTTTTTCCTACTATTTCTACATCACAGCCAATTTACTATTTTCATTACTACTAGGTCAATAATTATTGATCACTTGGTAATTCAGATTTATTCATTATTGCTACTATGAATGAAGGTACAGATTGATAATGGAGAATAATTCCATTTTATTTTAATAATTTTTCTAGGAAGGTAGAAGCAAGCACAATCATTTCTGATGTTTAAGGGATTTTGATACTTAAAAATGTGATACTTTATTATAGCTTTAAGGTGGCAACTTAGATTTCTTGTTTCAAAAACCAAACATTTAAAGCTTCTATTAAAAAATGGTGGATATATGTACAAATAATTCATGTGTTTTGCTGGAAGGGACAGAATGCAGAATCAAAGCCAGTTTCCTGCAGCCTTAGCTCTCTGTCACCTATGCTGATGTCACCAAAGGGAGCAGTTGTCCAGTTAAACATGCACATGCTGAAAATTGTCTACACTTTTGAGACTGTGAGATACAGGTCACAAAGTATATTCCAGTTCCCTTCCACTTGTAGTAAACTTAAGAACTAAGTAGAAAATCAATGCCACCATTAAAGTCTGTCACAGGAAAAAGTGCAGGAGAGATTAGGAGCATTTTATTCCCACACTAGCAATGCGTTTGCAAATTCAAAATGTGAAATGGAAAATATCACCCATTTATTTAGAAAAAAAATTTAATAACAGTAGCTACTGGAAGGCTCTCAGGAAAGAGTTCAAAGCAAAGCTAGCATATATCCTTAATATATCTTCAGTTTGCTGAAATTACAGGAGCTTTCTAATGAGGGCTAATGTCTTCATATTTCATATTCCTTTCTTTATTTTTTTTCCCTGTGTCAACAGGTTTTTGAAGCCATATTTGCTCTGTCTATCCAGAATAGATTAGTAATGCCAAAATCAATAAAGATTTATATGTTTTGTCACTCAATGCTGCTGCATTATAACTTTATATATGTTTGCGCTTGTCATAATTTGAGTTATATTTCATGTTTTCCATATTCAATTACTTATCCTCTACTGATAATATAATATATAATTCCCTATATAATTCCTTCTCTGTGTTTTGGCATGAAGTGTGGTGCACAGGATCTGTGTCTCACATCTCTTCTCTTTTAGCTGAAAAATTTTATAAATTTTGACTCTGCTTTTCTCAGTGATTTTTTTGTAAATCCTTGAGATCTTTTCTCACCCACATGTTTTTTGTGCTTATTGTGGTCAGACATCAGCAAACTCTGATGACTCTGTTATCTGGACCATTGTTTTTTCCTTTGTGGGCAAGGTTCCTTTCTGAGGATTACCTGAGCCTACACTTCTCTGAGCGTCTTTTGTCACTTGTGACAGTTGCTTTAGATCAATGTGAAGGAGGTCAGAGCTTAATTATTTACTCCAGCATGAAAAACTGTCAGTAATCTCTGTCTTGCTGTTGTAGGGGTCTTCTCCAATTTATATATTTTAGTTCCCAGGAGACAGGAACCCTGTCTGATTTGTGGAACTTAGATTAAACCTATTTTCCTTAGTACGGCTTTCCAAAGACTTTTAGTGATGTTAGTGTGATTTTCCAGAATTCTCCCTCCCATTCTTCCAAATAAATATGTACATATATCATCCTGACATCTCTCTCAAATACTGAAAGAAGTGCTGTCTTGGGCAGTATCAGAGGAATTACAGTATCATCCACCCATTTTGAATTAACTGTCCATTTTTCTCCAGTTTCCTTCATTTGCTGCTACTTGTTTTTCCTTTGTATCTTTGAAGACATCAGATTTATACTGTTGCTTTTTCACTTGCTGGTCTTTCTCTGCTTGTTTTTGTAATTCATTTCTTCTACTGATTGCCGATGCACCACGCAGGTTTTTTATTTAGCTGTTCCACTACAAGCAGCTTTATGTCCAGTCCCATCCTTCCTTCCTTCTATCACACCTCTGATTCCAGCCTGATGTTAATCTCTGCTCTCACTGACATTTCCAATCTAAAGATTGGTTTTCTCAGCCAGGAGTTTCACCTTCTGCACACATTATACCCATATATATATATATATATATATATGTATATATATGCATATATATATACACCTAATACAGATTACACATATGTAGCTGGCTTCAATCAGAAACAAATTCAGAAGAAAACCATTTGGGTTTTTGGTAACTGAAATTCTGCAAATATAGGCAGTTGTTACAAGAGGTGATTCCTTGTTTTATTTTCTTGAGAGATGTGCACAGATTTTTTTATGAAGAAAACTCCACTTAAAGTTACTGGAAATGCTGTGGCTTAGAAGCACCAGTGATTGAAATTTCTGAAAGAACAGAGACTACCTTTTGTGCTTTAATGTGTATGTAACAATAATGAGAGCCACCTGGTAATAAATAGCATGTTCACTGCAAGTAAGCAGAAAATGGGCTCAAATACTCTTCTGGTGCTAGTTTCAGCAAGGAAATGAATGTTTTCAGGTTCCACTATAAATGGATCATTTGAACCATACAGAGTGCTTGCTAATACGTCAAGTCAGTGCAATGTACCTTCAAACATGAAGACAGTGCTCCATTAGGAATAAAAGCAGCTTAAAATTTGTACACTGGTCTATTTATCACCTTTTTTAGAAGAAGAAATAAAATAAAAAAGCATCTTCTAGATCCCATTAGGCCAAGTCCCTTTTTTTATTTTCTTTTTTTTGTTGGTCTTTGATTAGTTTGTCTTGTTTTGATAAATTTATTATTGTATTCTGAAAGAATTGTGATTGAAGTAGCTTCATTATTATGTTTCCCATGAAAAACTCTGCTCCTGATGTGCCTGTGCAGATACAGGATTTAGAACCTACATTCCTGTACCTTTTGTTACTGTATAATGTCAATTTAAGGTGCAACATTCAGCCAGAGAAGTACAAATGGGTGGCTGCTTTCGGGGATTGGAACCAATTGTCCCAATAACTTTACAGTGAGGTTAATTTTAATGAGAAATAAATAAAATTTGCTTTATTATGTAATTTTAGAGTGTGCCAAAAAAAATTATTTTGAAATTTTGCATTTATGTCACCAATCATGGTGAATGGAACTACTTAACTCCTAAATCAGGGTAGCTCTCTCCGTGCCTTTTCTTTTCTCTTTTAAATATGTTTCCTAGTGTAGCCCAGTAATAACTGATTTTTTGCTGCTGTTGTTGTGAATAATTACTTTTTGGGGTTTTTTAATACATTTGCTAGTGGAAATATTGATTACACTGATTTATAAGATTAATTGTGGGATTGACTCTGTTTATATAGATAACTTCTGGGTGAAGGAAGGCATTTTTGACTATCAGCAAGTCTGAAATGTGTTGTTCTAGAAAATTAATTGCTCCCTAATGTTCTGCTGTTCTGAGATTTCATGTGACTTAGAAGAGTTGCCTGCTTGTTCCTTTAGAATTCCAATTTTATCAAATTATTTTTTTCTTTTAGTTCACTTTGCTAATTTTCTGTTTCTGATCTGTTATTCTGATTGTTACTCAAGAATTCATCTCAAGATGCTGTTTGCTACTAAGAGTCATACTCAGAATTTGGTCAAATTTGTTGATACTAGAAAGTGTGTGTTCTGTTGTGTGTTTTTTTAGATTAAAAATAAATTATTTGTCTTTCAGTAAATACATAGATAGACTTGTTTTAAAATGTTGGACTCTGTGATACAGTTATCATGAAACCCTGATGCAGTCTTTCAGTATTAACTTGCAGAAAATTTGGTGCTGTATTTGCTTTATTGAGAAAACAATGGTGAAACAAGGAGTTATGTCATAGGGTAGAGCTTCTCCACTGTAGCAACCTCTAACTGCCAGTCATTATTTTCTGTTGTTTACCAATTATCAAATGGCAAAAAAATTGAGTTTTGCAATAATAATATCTAGCCAGGCTGAGATTTTTTTAATACTATCCCTCAAAGGTGTCACCACAATGGTTATAACCCAGAGAGGGTGGCACCTTCTCCATCCTTCTTACACCCACAGTGCTGCTTGCACATGTGCTGTGCACTGCTACAGTTTTTAATTGTTTTAGTCTGAAGTGGAATTGAGAAGATTTAAGGCTCAGGTCTGGAAACCAGTCAGAATCAGCATTTTCAGGCCAGAAGAAGAATGTGTTTCTCTGAGGTAGATGGAAGTGAAGCGGTGTGGAGATGAAGTCCTTGGGAAGAAGCATCAGTTATTTTTGGAGATGTATTTCCTCACCTTTGTGGAAACTTTTGCTTGTGTAAAGGCTTCATAAATAAGTTAAAAAAAGCCAGTTAGCCTACTAGTAGCATAAAACAGATGTGCAACTCTGTGTGACAAGGTTACAGTACTGTAAAATTTTAGGATTTTTTTTTTCCTCTCCTCAAAATCAGTGTGTTAACTGAAGAGGGGAGTGTGTTTGGTGTAAAGGTAGAAAAGTATCATCCAAGAGCACTCTGAATTTATCACTGTAAGAGACACTGAACAAAGTCATCACCAGGTTTTTGGATTGTCCTCCTGAGAGGTTATAATAATAATGTCAAAATCAAGTGTTTAAAATGCTTTTAGCAGCAGAAAGGCTATAGTGTGGAAAAAACCAGTGGAAAATCAAAATGATGACTTCAATGTAAAAATGAACATGATACCTGTGAAAATGATACAGAATTGGAAAGCAGTTACTTTGAGAAGATCAATACAACAACATTCAATAGAAACTGACAAGAGAAGTGAAAACCTTTTGCTAGAATAAGATGAATATAAATCAGAGACAAATGAAATCGGACCCATAAATGAAAGAATGCATGTGATCAATATGTAAAAACATACAATGCAATGACACAAAAAGAATTTTAAAAAATTTAAAATAGGGTTGTTTCAAGAGTAATATGGGAATATGCAAAATAAGTAAAATAGAGATCATTGCATTGGAAAGATTAGGGCATGTGATCATGTAAATAAGAATAATGCTATGTTAGTGTATTTGATTCTTTTATTATGATTTGAATTTAAGTTACTCATTGAAATCTGCTGTTATTTGGTCACCTTGTGGCAAATATTTAGTTCTCTCTTCTTTCTTAAATAGCTTTTGTAAATTATCACAAGTCACAGGAAGGTGCAAGGGAGGTAAAGGAAGTATTTGGTATGGAGTTTTAAAGAATATTGTTTGCATCCTTGGAAGGGGAAGATCTACATTCTTCTCCGTATCATCTCTTTTCAGTTCCTTATATTTTTTTTTTTATTTTTATGACATTATTGCAGAAACTCACATCTGCTGTGTTCAAGAAATTATGGGCTAAACTTCAAGCCAAGATGAGTTTTGAGTGTCTTCAAAGATGAAGGCACAGCTTGAGAATTAAAAATCTTAGACAATTCTTTCACTTGTGTTGTTTATAAATAATTGAATCCTTTATCTTGCAAGAATACACTGTTTGATAGTATTGACTAGAGAGTGGAAAGCACAAGAGAAATCTTTCTGGACCTTTTGTTTCAGTAGAGTTGAAGGAATTTAAGGTGTTCCATGTTATTAAAGTCACAAGACAATATTGACTAAAATGAATGTATGCCTTTCTTCTACCACACTATCTGCTGCTCCAGAGGCTTTTGTAAGGGTCTTTTTTTTGGTAAGGATCTAGAAAATACATAGCACTCTCTGTATTTGAAGAGGGGCTGTTATTTGGGGTTTTTGGAGCAATAACTGTAATGACACAGCCTGTTTCCACAGAAGTGCATCAGTTCTTTATGGAACGGATAAGTAATTTATTTGCAGTTCATGTTTCAAGCTCACTTCTCTGAAAGTTGGTTTGACTTCTTAACAATAATATTGACAATTGAAAATAATTCAAATATCACTAATATGTACAGGCAGAAGTACAGAGAAAGGAAAACAAGGTAATAGAGTTAAATCTGTTGAACTCTCAATAAGGGACTGATTGTCACTGATCTAAATTCATCTTTTATCCTTGAAGATTAGACTTGTAGTAGTGCTGAGATTTCTTTGCTACTTGCTCAGATAAGTTACTTGATTCATGGTTTCTCACGAATGATCCATTAGCATTTTTCATGCATTGTGGTAGTTAAACTTTCAAAAGACAGAAATATTACCTGAGTGTTTCAGAGCTGGGGGTCACCATGAAGTCACTAAATTGAGCCATGAGGCAGATGAGCATTGTCACATCCCATCCCTGGAAAAGGTCCAAGGCCAGGCTGGATGGGGCTTTGAGCAACCTGGTCTAGTGGAAAGTGTCCCTGCCCATGGCAGGAATTTGGAACCAGAGGAACTTAATAAGCCCCATCCAACCCAAACCATTCCATGATTCCATGATTATGTAGCAGTCTAAAGAAGAGCAAACCAGAGTTTCTGCATTAGAACTTTGGCCTGTTTTTCTGTTAAATATACCCTAAAGACCTAACAAATAATTAAAGGGTAGCAGTACTGACATAGTGGCTGAAAGTGTTAGTGTGCAATTTCGCTACTCATATTGGAGGGAAAATCCTCCCACCTAGCATTCCACATGCATTAATATCAGGGAGATATTAATATATGATGTACTCACATCACTAAATCTGTATTTTTATGTTGCTGATGGATCTGCTGATTCAGTTTTAACCAGGAGATCCCACTGAAGAATGCATTATTTGCAATATTTAGGGTAACACAATGCTAATTAAATCAGTGAATAGAGTCACTGGATGGAATGGTGAATTATGTCCTGATTTCAACCCCAAAAAATTCTAAAAAAGCAAAATGGTTCACCTGGTTTTTTGCATTTTTTCGGAGACAACAAGAAAACATTCCAGTTTTATATGTTGGTTTGGTTTGTTTTGGTGTTTTTTGGTTTTTTTTTTTTGTAGTTTGTATTTTATTTTATCCTTAGCACTGAAGGATAGATGCAAAAACTGAAAGCTCTAGGCAGACGAAGCAAGATCATGAGCAAATTATAAATTGCTGGAATGGCTAATGAAAGCCTCGAGTAGGGCTGAACACAACCTGAGGCAGAATTAAGTAGTTGTTTATCTCAGCTTCTTCCCACTGCAGGGTAAGAACTACTTTTTGTCTCATCCATACATTGAACTGCTTACTCACTGCTTTTGAAAACATATATTATATATATAGGTACACATATCTTTACCATGTACTTACAAAATTATTTAGTATATAATCCAGATGACATTGAACATTGAACATAGCTATGCTTTTAAAATAAATTTCTATATGTCTTTGCTTAATTGATGATGGAAAATAGTAGAAAATGTATAATTTTTGAATATTTTCTTTGTGCACCTCTGCAAGCAGCACAGTTGTAGTTGATTGTATAGAGTTACTGTTTTATTTCCCATTTTCTTTCATAATAATCGGAGCTAAATTTTAGGCAATTTTTTGAAACTCTTTCTCGTTGTCTCATAAGTATTATTCTTGACTTACCTTCTCGAAACATTGCATTTTTTCCTTCTAATTATAGATCTCCCAAAAAATTATTTTAATTTTTTTGGTATCTCAGTACGTTTCTGCACAGAACACATCTGTTCAGCTGATTTTTCATGAATATCTCTTCATTTCTGCACCAGGTTCATTCTTGCACCACTTTTCCTTGAGCTCTTCCATTTGTAGTCAGTAAGGTTTCCTTTAGTTTCCAAAACTAGTCCTAAATTTGATCTTCCCTGATAACAGGGAAAGAGAGGTCAGAGGCAGAGATGTTCAGTAGTTGTTTTTACTTTTCCAAAACTGGGAGGACAGTAGGGAATTGAAGGATATGGCAGAACTCTGCAAGAAATTCTGTTTTGCTGCTGATAGAGCTCTTCCCTCATGACGAATCCCCAGCTCATGATCGTCTTAGTACATCGGGTCTTAATTCTCATTTTAGAATTTTCAAGACATGAAAGATTTCGACTTATTTGATTAGATCATACTTAACAAAATGGAATCATTCTACATTAATAATGAACTAATTAATTGTGACAAATTGCAGAGCTGCAGCATTTGTCTCTTGCATTGCCTTGCCTTAGGGGCTATACTCTCCTCAGCAGATGATGGATAACTCGTCTGCTTTTTCACTTTGTTGGATGTTGTCACTAAGTGTGAACTGGATGCCTTTGACAGTATTTTATGCTCTGCTGTGGCATAAGCTGTCAGGAAGGGAGACAAGGGATAGATACCCGATGATTACTCACTAGGTCATGCACCTGAAATCTCATTTTGCAAGAAAGATTGTCTTTGGCTGGTCCTACAATGTTTCTTTAAATGTTGTCCCTGAAGCAAGCTTGTAGGAGCTGGTTTTTCAGAACATTTTTATTTTGCCAGTTTTTTGTCTCTCTCTTGTAGATAACTGAAGGAATATTTTTTTTTTTTCTGAAAAAAATATGTATATCCTATTTTAATAAAAAGAAGTATTTTTGACATTTAATATTTTTATTTCCTGACTTCAAAAGAAATAATTTGGGGATTATTTGGAGTTTTTTGTTTGTTTTGGGGTTTTTTTTCCTTCTTTTTACAATCTGCCAATGATAGGAAGCCTGAATATCAGAAATACAAAAAAACCCCTATGTCTCATTTTCATGTTACACGCTGGAATAACATAGCAGTGGTTTCAGTGAAAATATGTCCACTTGCAGCAAGTGGGAAGCTGGCCATTAGTCTGACAGAATATTTGTATCAAGAAAGCAGTTGGTTTTCAGATAAGAAGTTCATTGTTAAATGTGATGCAGTTTGTTGTATATCTATAAAAATACGTATTTTGCGGGGTTTTTTTAATCATGTTCAGGCCCATCTCATTAAGCAAGCTGAGTGTTCTCTCCTTGCAGTTATAATAACTGCAGATAGTTATTACTCTCCTTGCAGTATAATAACTGCAGATAATAGGGGATATTCCTATGTTCCAAACACATCTGCTCCTACAGATAACTGAAAATTGTGATGTGACAGTGTGCATGAGACAGAGTGACACTCTAGAGTACGAGTCAAGTGTTGCCAGTTCACTGTGAACTTCTTTGCCATTGGAGAGCAAGTTGTTCTCACTCTCAGCTACCTGATTTATTTGACAACTATTGCTTTATGAGAGCTGGATCTGCCTATGGTAGGATTGTAGTTCAGATCAGAAATGCCCTCTGTAGAGAAAACCTTTTGGCCCAAGTCACTGCAGCTGGCACTGCTGAGCCCCTCAGAGAGTGCAGCTGGATTTCCCTGTGATGCAGCCCAAGAGAAGATGCACTCCCACAGTGCCCCTGCCCACATCTGCTGTTAGTGGACATTCAGGCTACAGCACAGGGCAGATGGAGCAGAGAATAAAATCTCCAAATCCTGTATATGAATATTGTAATCCCAGCAGCAAATTTTTCAATATATATAGCTGACTCCATTGCCCTGCACTTCAGGCTGATACAGGTGAAGCTGCTGAAACCAGGGTGCTGTTAGAAAAGCAAAATAATTAGTTTCTTACAAGAAGCTTTCTGTTGCTTCATTGGTTCTTTTGTTTTTTTGGGGTTTTTTTGCTTGTTTGTTTGTTTTCCTGAAAGTTACATGAAAACAACAGATCTTCTTCATTTTTTGAAACAATTGCTGCAATGGGCTGTCAGCAGATTGGGCCATTATTTCCCTGGAGTACAACCTTAATTGGTGCAGAATGTCAGAGCACAGTGGGATTTAGCAGGTGCTGAGCTGCTGGCATTCAGTTTTGCTTCTTTCATTCATCAAATATGAAAGTTAAACATGTGAAGAAATGCCTGAAAGAATGAGTCTGAAATTTGGTTCATTTCACTACGTCATATGGATCCTACACTTTATTTTAAATCCAGATTCATACTTTTATATCCTCCTCCTTTATCCTGGGAAATATGGCATTCTGTATCCTTACTCCCTGACTTCAGTTGAAAATAGCTGCCTAAAATATATTTTATAACATATTCTTAACTAATTTCCATATGCATGTTTTCACTCCATAGCCATTGCTCCAGCTGTGTCTTTATTTCCTTAGCACATTGTTCGCTCTCTAGTATTGGAAACAATCCATACAGAAGCCTTTAGAAACCTCAAGCTCAGCAGCTTCTCTCATTTTAAAAGCTCTGTTTATGCAGAATTTACTCATTCAGGAAGGATTATGTGCCTTAGTTAAATATGGGAGGCTAAAGTATTTAAAATGTAGTACACTTTAGGCCATTAGGGAAGGTATTTATAACAAGATAAAATTTCTTCTTAAACAGTCAAATAGATGTAAGATAAGATGTCTTTCTTCATCCCATTACCAGTTTTCTGCAATTTTACTGCTTTGTCCTGTGGTTTTATATTGACAAAGTAAATTAAAAACAAGGAGACCTTCAGCAAGTGAGTTTTTAATTTTTTTTTTTTTTTTTTTTTTTTGTCTGGACATTGTAGAACAAAGAACTTCTATACTGAGTGATTAAAGCAGCAAATCGAGAAAATTCAGATGAATATATGCTCATGAGAGTACCCATGACATGGAAACAGACAAAAACAACTACAAAGAAGCTTAATTTTACTGTCTTCTCAAAGATCCTTTTGAGTTTTGTTATTATTTCAAAGGCGTTCGTATTCTTATGAAGTGATTTATAAGGATTTTTTTTTTATTTTCTTAAAACGTCTAAAGCAATAAGCCCCAACTCCTAATATTTTCATCTACTTATTGGATCAGACTGACAAAATACTATGTACAGAGAGAGTGGCTGAGCACTGCAGGGTTACAGTGTCCTGAAGATGGGGGATGAAATCAGTTCCCTAGGCAGTAAAATTTTTGTCATTAACTTCAGGGAGGCCAGGATTCACTGGAACACAGCTTGACATCCAGAACAGAACTGGGAGTCTGTCTGTGTATCCTTCCACATAATGTAAACTCTTTAGAGGAAAAGAATTATATGGTTTTCCTTTGGCAAAGGGACAGGGAAAGTCTTTATAGCAAGAAAGAGAAGTGTCTTCAAAGCAAGAAACACCTCTGTTTATGCAGGCAGCAAGCTTTCAACTTTCTGGTACTCTATGGCCTGTGAGAGAGGGGTTTTATTCATATTCCCTCTATTTAATCTGGAGAACAACACCAAACCACACTTACTTAGCAGTGGAGGTACAATACCTATAATGATGCTAGGGCCAAGAATAAAAATTTCTGTTCTGTTTTTATATTCTGAGAACTCATAATGCAATTGCATGTGGTAAACATTTTCATCTGAGAGAGGGGTAGTTGAATTTCAGAAAATATCAGTCTGCTTTCTCTTTGGACCAGCCTGTGACCAATAACAATAAGAAAAACAGCAAAAAAAGAACATTTGTGGAAATTTCATTTTTTTTAATTCACAAGATTCATCCATAAGCTGATTGGAATACTGATGAGAAGCAGGAGCTGTCACATCTTTAGCAGTTCAGGTGATGAAACAGATCTTGTCTCATCATCATTTTATCATTTTTCTCACGTTTCCTGCTGCTGCACTATATTCCCCTCACATTTGGCATGTCTTAGATTTCTGTTGCCAGAGATATATTTTAAATAAAATAAACCAGCCTGCTATTCCTTAATATTTCACATATATGGAGATTAGATTAGAATCCATTAACCAAATCCTCTGTATTACTTTAATATTTCTTAAAATGTATGTTCTCCATGTATTACATATATAAGAAAATAATTTTTACAGTACCAAAATTATTAATTATTTATTTTAATATTTTATAATATAGACAACATGCATATGTATGTACTCTATTTAGAAATATATATTAAGTCAATATAGATATCCATAGTTTATTTGTAAGCATTTAATATTCACTAATTAGGGATGAATAAGTGGTTTTACTTCCAATTCTTGCTCTGACATTAACACTTTATAAAAGTGCTTTTTTGTGGTTACTAAATTTAAGCTTCTAAACAGACATTTTCTTTATTTGTAACAAAGGGTGACATATCAGAGTAGGGCAGCTTTTTGCTTGCCAAATCCAATTCTTAATCTAGCTAGTTCATGTCATTCCTTTAATAAAGTGATCAAGCTCAGTCTTAAAAGATCTGGGCTGTTTGCTGGTATCTCATAGCAAAAGACCATTTTAGGACTCTAAAGAGACTTTCTAACTGCCTTTTCTAATTTATTCTCAAGTGCTTTCTACCCCTTTGTTATGCCATTTCTACCCTTACTCTTGCATACTGTTTTTGAGGGTGGGCTTCCTTTCTGACTCATTTTTTAGGTTGGGTCACTGAACCTCTGTCTACTTTCAGAGGACAGATTTTCTGTTCTTCACAGCCCATCTTAGCAGCCATTTTCAGCATTTTGTCCACTTGCAGTTCATGTCCTTGTCATGATGGATGAAACAAACTTACAGAATCCCAAGCAATATGATGAGTGCTCTTTATTTATTGTACTACCACATCTCTGGTTTTGCTGGAGATACATGTGCTCTCCAGTTTGCAATGGCTGGGGAGAGGAAAGAAGGAAATGTTGATGGATTACTCATGTTGTAAGAAAAACTGTAAGAACTTTTTAAGAGGTGATCTACATAAAACGAAACAGGATGGCAGCCGTTCTGAATTAACTGTTTCCAGACTACAATTAAAACAAAATATGATGGAAAACAGCAAAATAGTTTTAAAATGCAGAAAACATGGAGTAAGAGAGCATTTTTGCATGAGTTTGTCTGTTCCTAGTTCTTTTCCTTCTCACTTAAGCCAACTATTGCTTGGGATGTACTGATCTTTTAAGGTGCTCTTAAAGTCATTGAAGTGGTGGTACTGTGGCAGAATGATGACAGAACTTAATAAATTATTCTAGAACAGCATTTTCAGACAGCCTTTTGATTGGTTTTATTTGGTTTTGTTAACACCTAATTAATTTTT